>RJWH01008262.1:0-32071 GCA_004363575.1 Solenodon paradoxus
AGGTCGGACACAAGGAAATAACTGGCTATGAGAGAAAAAGTGGTTCTCGGCCAGGGAACAAACAACCCTGTCGTGACTCGTAAGGACGTAAAAACACCAAGAGGAGAGAAAGCTAAAGGAAAATCAAGTAATCATGCAATAACTGGATAATATCTAATTCCTTCAAGTGTCACCAGAAGTTCTTACATTTGAAAGGACTGGATTCCTGAGCCCTAGGGCATGTGAGTATGATTACATTTAATAAATCCTGCCAAACTCTCCACATGTTTGACACCAGTCTACCCTCGTCCACACTCTAAAATGGTTCTAGTTCCTCCATATCTTCACCAACATTTGGTGTTATCAGCCTTTTAAGTGGGCTCTTGAGTAGTCAGAACTTGCTGATTGCAGTGGGGTCACCGTCCCAGGGAGGCTACACGTCCTGATGCAGCTCCCTGGAGCACCATTTCTGTACTTGGTTCTGCTTCCCAACAATTCTACCTCCATCCTATACATTCGACTTTGGCTTAAGCTAACTTGAGCCAGTTTCTGCTACCCTTAACCAAAGAACCCATCAAGGCACTAGTCGAAGCTGCTCGGGACTCTAGCCTGGGCCCTTGGCCTCCGCATGGTGGAGCATACATTTTAGTTACACTTGAGTGTATTTCAGGATCACCTGGATGGTCCTACTTTCTGTCTCTTCACAGTGCCAGGTACTCTGCCAAGAACACACTCCCAACTCCTCATCTAACTGAAAACACATTTATGACTAAGCTTAAACATCACCTTCTCTGGAAGACTCTCTCCAACAACCTCACTGAATGGCTCTGTACTCCACCACACCCTCCTCAAGGCTGTCCCCCCACATATTCACACACTGGAACCCCAATCCTCAATACCTGCATTTGGAGACTTTCAAAACCCCCAGAAGAGCAAGCCTTAGACCAGGGATTAAAGTTCAACTATCAGGACAGTGAATTGCTTCTGGCACCAGCACCCAGTCGTGGATGCATCCTGATCATTAAGGAAAGCCGATGGACAAGTGCAATAGGTGAGACATATAGTACATGACCAGGACGACCCTCCACCAAGAAATAAAGGAATGACACCAGTTGAAGAAGACCACAAATAACTTCAAAGACAATGTCACCTTGTCCAAGCAGATACTGAAACCTGGTCTGCAGACTCCTCTTTCCATCCCCCTTCCTCACCATGTGGATTTTCCCTTAAAAACTCAGGCCACTCGGCAAGGCCACTGGAGTCAGCCTCCCTTGGCTGGCTCCATCCTCTCTCTCTCTCTCTCTCTCTCTCTCTCTCTCTGCTCCCCACTCCCCACTAATGGACCCCCAACTTGCTTACTCACTGCACCTGTCTTATATGTGGAAGGACCCTGAACCCACGGGGTCTGGACCTCCCTTGGTCGGCTCCATCCCTTTACCCTCTAATTAAATCTCTGCTTGTTCACTGGCCTAACTCTGCTGTGGATTCTTTGGGCGACCTGAACCCCACAGAGACAGGACCTTAAAAGAAGGAATTTAGGTTAATGAGGTCATATAGGTAGGTCCCGACCAATATGACAGGTGTCTCTATAAGAGGAGAGTGGAACACAAAAAGAGACACAAGGAATGCGCACAGACAGAAAAAAGACCACGTGACGCGGACATAGAAGGTGACCATCTGAAAGTCAATCAGAGAGGCCTCTGGAGAAACCAACCCTGCCAGCACCTTGGTATTGGACTTCTAACCTCCAGAATTGTGGGAAAATAAATGTCTGCAGTTGAAGCCACCCAGTTCGTGCTATTCTGTTGTGGCAACCTGAGCAAACAAACATATACCCCTGTAAGAACATTTCTCAGTGCGATCTGCAAGCATTTCTCTACCTGACTGATCCCTTGCTGTAAGATGGATCTTGTCTGTATTCCCTGAACCTATCACAGCCCCAGGCACAGTGATTGTTGAATGGAAGACAAAAGTGGCAAGAATGCAAAGGGTAAAGTTCATAAAAGATGGACAGTGTCCCTCATTTACCTCCTTCCAGAGCCCCTCCCTAAAGATCTGGTTTAATCCACAGACACAATGGGTTAAAGATCAGTAGAAAACAGTCCTGAAAAGTCTCTTTACAATTTCATTAGATTCTTCAGCCTGGAGTTGTTGTCACTTTTCCACCATGTGGGACCAGAGCTTGGGTGAAATCCATCAGTGACTTCACTTGGATTTATAGAAAACACATCCCCACTGAGCTCAGCTGTATGCAGCTTGAAGGGCTGTTCTTGGAAAGATCTGAGCTGGTAGTTTGCAAACTTTGGCATGCATCAAAAGCACCTGGCAGGCTAGTAAAGCACAGATGACTGGGCTACTCCATAGTTTCTCGTTCAATAGGTTTGGGTGGGACCTGAGAATCTATAATTCTAACAAGTTGCCAAGAGATGATGCTAGCAGTTCAGACACTAAACCAGGCAAAGAGAATTGCATCCCAGGGAAGAAAGACAGAAATGATTCCAAGGGTGTTGAAGGAGATGGAGGCAGAAGGAGATAAAAGGTGACAAGGATGGATGGCTTGGCCAAAGAATGCTCAGCACTGGCTGGGCAAAGTCTGACGTGGTTACCATAAGCCATGGAGTATGTGATGGAGAGGAATGCAAATGAAGTTCTTACACAGAACAGGTTCCATTGGATGGGGAATGGCCATTGAAGGGAGGGGGAGATTTCAGTTCATTTTCAGAGCTGCAAACATTTCTGAGTATTCTACAATGTATAAGATAGAAACTGGGCTGTGCGCAGCAAGCTATAATGGGGAGGAGTGGGATTGGGTCTTTGGTTGGGTATCACCTGTGTGCCATGGTCATTTAACCTGCAAGAATCATGTTAGACTTGAACAAAGAAACACTTTGTAAATTATAAAATGCAACAGAAGGACAAACTATTTAGGTATACAAGAAGGTAGAAATGAGCAGGGTTGCATCCTTGCCCACAAGCCATCCCAATCTGAAACTGGGAGTTCTGCGGACAAATACCTATAAATCCCAACAGGACGGTGTGCCTCTCCAGCTCCTTTGTTAACATTTAGCACCATCACCCTCCCAGAGACCTCAACAACTCCCTGTCTCTTGTCCTCCAAGCCAATCCTTTATATAAAAGTCAGAGGGATTATTTGAAATCTAATCAGATCATGTCACTCACAGACTTTAAAGGTTCCAGCAGTCTCTTCCTATTATCTTCAATCAAGTTTCAGTTCTCTCCATAACCTACAAGACTCTTGTGGGGCCCAAGCTCACCGATCCTACCTCAGCTCACGCCACTCATTCCAAAGATGTGCGTCCGTCCATGAGTTCCTGGACTATAGCAAATTCTCCCTGCCTCAGGGTCTCTGTTCTCTGCCCTCTGCTGGAAAGACTCCACTCTGCTTCTCCGTGCCTGCTCATCCTTTAGATCTCAGCTGCAGACTTCAACAGCCCCATGATCTCAATCAAATCATCCTATTATTCTTCATTGCACCCTTTTCATTTATTTCTCAACAATTTGTAATTACCTATCTTTGTGTTTGTTTAGTGTCTGTCTTCCCAATCAAACCGATGGGCTCTGAAAACTGGGATTATGTCGATTTCATTCATTTCACGTATCAGAGTGTTTTGGATGAATGCAACAGAAATCAGTGGCTAATCTAAGAATGGGAGAGTGTGTCGGAAGGACACCTGGAGTTAATAGGCCAGAGAACAGGACTTGGAAACAAGCAGAAACAAGGCAACTTTAAAAAGCTAGGAAGTAAACATGGCAGGAAATGTTCTAGTAAAAACAGTCTGACTGGAGTGTGAGAGCCTCGAATGCCTTTGTTTTCCATCTCTTTGTTAATGTGTTTTGATTAATAATTCAGAGTGAGAACATTTGATTGGCCTGGCTCAGATCATGGACTCACTCTTGGCCTGGGGAGGAGGAGAAGCCTAATCAGTCTGCAATCAAGGGGGAAGAAGTAACTGTCCAATCTTGAGAAGGAAAAGTGGTTGCCTGGTTTGCTCTTTCAAAGGAGAGAAGGCATGCGGGACAGCCTCAGAGAGGCTACCACTAGGCTAGTCTCAATGGCTGCTGGATATGCAGACAGGGTAACTGCCCAATAAAAAGTTTCTTCAATGAATGAATGAAGACTTGCTTCTAGGAAAGTTTACTCAGCGACTCGTGTTCAAAGAGAAGAGATTGTGTTAGTTTTGGTGCTTTGGAATATAAATCTCTTGGTGAGTTTAGGTAATACTTGCTACCATGCACCATGAATTAGTGTCATGGATCAATAAAAAATTGGGAATAAGAGGGAGTCAAATACCTTCAGCCAGGAACAAACCAAAACATTCTTGAGATGTCATTTCTGGAACAATTTTTAATAACCTCAGAAGATGGTGATTTTCATCACTCTGGGTAGCCTCCTCTGATATTAACCAAGAAAACGTCCCCTTCAATCTTTAAGGCCATAAAGCCCATCACACATTGGGCCACCTTACAGGAGATGGGGCAACAGAACAGGCAGTAATCAAAGGGAGTTTTGTCTTTGTATCACAAGAGAGTCAGAAAAACCATACAGCCCTGCCTTAAAGTTGATATATTTATTGAGACTGGACCAAGATATACACGAGAGAAGTGTGGGTCATAGTGTGAGAGCTTGGTCTTTTTTGGCTACTTGGTAGAACTTTCTTAAGATTTGTGGCTTAAAGAATTTTTTTCTTTTCATGATTTATGGGCAAAAGAATTTTAATATTCAACAGAAGACAAAGAAGACCACTCCAGATTCCTTTTCCAGGGCCCTTTGGTTACATTTCCATTTCTAGAATATTTTCTCTACAGGTTAGACACGTGGATTTTCAAAGAAGTCTTAGAGTCAAGGAATTTCAGAGAAGGGGTATTTTTTTCAGTTATTTTTTGAAGCCTAATAAACTATTCCAAACATGTGAGTTAAAACAATGGTAATTTTTTTCATGATTGTGAACTTACTGGTATCAGTTGAGTGATTCCTTGTTTGACATGCTACAGCTGAAGTCACTCATGGGCTATATCCATTTGGGAGTTTGCCTAGGTATGGACATCCACAATGACCTCTCCTCCTAAAGGGTCTCTTGCCTTTCAGTAGCCAAAGTTTCCTCATAGCATGGAAGTTGACTTCCAAGAAGGAGCATTTCAAGAGGACAATCCCCAATGTGAATTAATTTATCAAGTCTCTGTTGGCATCTGTCTGATAATGTTTCATTGGCCAGAGCAAGCCTGGTGATCAAGTCCAAAATTAGTGCATAAGGAGAGTAAACAGGTTGTAAATATCAGGATGCGTGGTTCATTGGAAGCCATCAATGTAATAATTTACAGGAGAGCAGGGCAGCTGCGCAGGCTGAGTTTCCTCAATTTTCAGTGCTTAGGTAAGTGCTTAGATATATGACCGAAAATCTGGTCTACAACTTTGCATTTCCAAAAATTTAATGTAATTAGGGGTGCATGCCTAATCCCATCCTTTGAAAATGCCTTTCATCCATAGATGTTGCCAAAGAAATCAATTTAAGTTTTCATGTTTTTATTTAAAGATCCTGTCTCTTTGACTACAGATTATGAGATGTCTGACCAAGGGGAAATGAATCCCTTTACTAGGCTGGCCCAATTTGATTCTCTCTTGTGACTTTGGAATTGGGACGCTGAGAGACTAAGACTTAAATTGATGAAAAAATTATAGAAAATCTCCTGGATAATCTAAAATCAGTTATCTCTTCATAAATAAGTGCTCTACTCCTGAGAGGAACAAGATTGCTAGCCCAGAGTTAATAATTTTAAAGGAACAGTGGCAAGTAATAAGGTGCTAGAGGGCTACAGAAAATAAATAATATAAATTGTTCAATTATGTATATCACATTTTTCCTCATCTTCTTTTACTCTAGTGACCTGCCAGAATAGACTATGCCCTCAGTGGTCATAGGTCCTGTGAGGACGAAAGTCATGTGGAGTAGAGTCTGAAAAGGTACCCTGCCAAGATCAAGCTAACCACAGTTGAGATCAATAGACCCATGGTCTTGACAATGCATTTATTCATAGTAAGTCACTCATATTTGTTATTATGCCAGGAGCTGACTAATACAAATCCCAATGTGAAAGGTCCTGGTTGACCACTGTTCTGCTTCACTGATCATTCAGGGCCTCAATCTCCTTATCTTGTGGCTTCACCAACCCCTTAAGTGTTGACTTCATCTGCATATTTGGAATCTGGTCACAGGCCCACGTAGGTTCCAGCCTTTGGGACAAAAAAAATGCACGGAGAAGTACATAGGCAATGTTTAGAGGCCAAAACATGGAAGCTTGGTGGATTATTTCCACTTACTTGGGGCAACAAGATAGTCTTATGACCACACCTAGCTGCACAGAGGCCAGGAGCTGCCATGCGTCAACTACTATGGAAGAAGGAAAAAAATAGCTTTTGGTGAAAAATTAGCAATCTTCACTACATATGGGGAAAATGATTTAAAACTATATGAAGATTTTCATGAATAGCAAGATAATGAGTTATTGTAGTGATATAGTTCCTAAAAACTAGATAGAACTAATTTTATGCCTGTTTGAATAAATAACAATGAGAAAAGGAGATGGTCCTGTTTTGTCTGTGCTATATAACATTATTCCACAGTATAGTTCTAAGGCATGGTCACATTTCAAAAGGAAAGAGACATACACAAATATATTAAGAGGAAGTGACAGAAGATGCTGAAGTCCCCTAAAGTAAGTCACAAACAGAATGGTTGAGGACCTAGAGACTTTAATTTTATGAAAGAGAATATTTTGGAAACAAAATGGCTTCCTTCAAATGTTGTCAAGTTTGTCATGGTGAAAGATATGGCTTATTCTGTAAAATTTCCAGGAATAGATATAAAAAGCTCAATTAAATATATTTACATTCATCATGCGAAAAGAAGATTTTCGCAGAGAGATCAAAAATAATTTATACTTCAGGTGCATTGTGGACTAGAAAAGACTGAAAAAATGACAGCATTTTTTTGGAAGTCAAGATGGTGACCTAGAAGAACATGGTGGATCCCCTCTCCACAAAACAACTAGAAATCACTTATTCTTCAGACACTCGTGGTATAGAAGGACTGGCCTGAGGGCTGCAGATACAGCAGGATTCAGAGCTGCATCAAAGATTTGTGATTCCCAGCTTTGGAGGGAAAAAAGTGGCAGAGCAGATGATACTGCTAGAAGAATCAAGCCTCCCAGGAGTTGCTCTAAGAGCAGTAGGGAGTCCACCCAGCAGGACCTGAACAGAGCGTGGGAGTAGGGGCTGTGGGGATGGGTGGGAAGCTGGAGGGAGGAGAGGGTCTTTACACAGGCAGAAGGAAGATCACTGTGTTTGTGATCTCAGCAGGAACCTAGACCCCCAAGGAAAATTATACAGGGCACCACCATGACGAGAAGGCAGCTACTCCCTTCCACTATATTGCTCTGGAGTCATAGGACCCACACACTGGAAATCCCACCCCTAGGATTAAAGGAAGAAGAGAGTCCCAGAAGGAAGGAAACTTGAAGGCTACCCACAGTGCAACACAGTGGATGGAGGTGGAAGTGCAACCTGATTGCTGATTTTGGGTCAGTGACAAGGTGGTCATTATCATTCAGAGTTGGGACACTGGGGGAAGGCTCTGCATTCCCCACAAGAACTCCAACTCCACAGGATGAACTCTCAGGTCCTAAAGCAGGATTCACCTAAGAATTCCCAATGTTCAAACCAAGATCCAGGCTTTTCTGGTACAAGTCAATATCCTGTACAACATCATCAGTGCAGGAAAATCTAACTCAAAGTAACATAATCAGAATGCCAAACAGAACAAAAACACGGAGACATACACATGAAATGATGGATCCAGTTCAAATCCCAGGAGAAAATCTGAATGACAGATATGTACAAACTACCTGAGGATAAATTTAGGGCAACAGTGAGAAACATACTCATAGAAATCAAGAAAACAATAGAGGAAGAGAAAGAGAACAACAAAAAAAGAGAAAGAAGAAATGAAGCAAGATATCAAAGAAATGAAGAACATGACAACTGAATTAAAGAACTCAATAGAGGGACTCAAGAATAGTATGGATGAAGCCTCCAATGGAATCAGTGAGCAAGAAGATAGGGCAGGGGAGTGCAATCAGTCAGACTAGCAAAGAGAGAAAAGAATGAAAAGAAATGAAGAAAGTGTTTGTGACCTTATGGGATAACATCAAAAGGAACATCTGCATCATAGGGATCCCAGAAGGACAGAATAGAGAAAAGGGAGCAGAAACTTTAGTTGAAGGAATAGTAGTTAAGAACTTCCCTAACCTGAAGAATAGAGCAAGGACCCAGACCCAGGAAGCATAAAGAGTTCCTAATTAAAGAAACCCAGACAGACCTCCATCTAGGCACATTGTTGTCAAAATGTCAAAAAATACAAGATAAAGAATCATAAAAGCAGCTAGAGAAAAATGAGTCTCACACAACTAAGTCCACATATGATTGTTTAATAGATTTCTCAACTGACACTCTACAGGCCAGAAGGGAATGGCATGATATATTCAAAGTGCTGAAAGAAAAGGATTTTCAACCTAGGATACTGTACCCTGCAAGACTGTTATTCAGAACTTAAGGAAAGATAAAAAGCTTTTTGGGTAAGAAAAGTTAAAGGAATTTATCACTACAAAATCAGCTCTACAAAAAATATGAAAGGATACTCTATAAAGTGTAACGAAATCCCACTTAAAAACAGAGAGTGGGGAGGAGGAGAGAAGAATAAAAATGTGGACAGTTAGAATGAGCAGAAGACTAATTTGCTTTCAAATACAAATAGGAAATAAACAGAATTCTTAATGCTAACCTCAAGGTCACCTAAAAATACATCTCCAAGGAAAAAACAAAGAAGAAAGCAAAAAAGGGAAACCAATAAAAACATAAATACTTCCAACCTATCTAAAAGAGAAAGAGAATAATAATGGACATTAGAACTCTCCTGAGATGAGAAATACTCATTGACTGAGGTGCAATTTTAATTAAATGAATACAGCATTATAAACAAAAGAAATCATAAAACTATTACTTTAAAAAAATAAATAAAACTTGTAAGAGAAAAAAAAGGATAACATTTGTTGAATACCGACAATAAGTTGAAGATTACTCAGGCACTTTCGCATACTTTATTTCTTCCAACTCTGAAACTCTATAAAATCGATGAAGCAACATCCTATATCCTTCTGAAGTCTTCTGAAAAGGTCACTTTCCTCCACTGATATTAATTTGTCCTTGTTTTTGTTAAGAGTTTCTTTTCCTGACTTGGTCTGCAAATTCTGGGGGCAATTTATTGAAGTCACACATACCTTTCTTCAAATTCTATTCTTGGAACTCACTTACAATCCTACAGAGAAAATGCATGTTGAATTTGTGGAGTAGAACATCCTAGAGAGAAAATCCTGGGGATTTTGCATATATATCAAATGTGAGGTCCTGTGGTAGATGGAGAATTTGACCAGAGCAGGAAAGAGGGAAACTTATCACTTAGTCATGCTCTGATTCCCACAAGAAATCCAAGGTCTCTGGGGATTGTTGGGCAGGTCATAGTCCTAGATTTGTGGTGGCCCCATGTTTACTGCATCACCATGTAGGGAAGTCTGGAAAATGCTGCCAAGAAGGGTGAGTGGACTTGTTGTGGGGTAAGTTATTTTCACCATTTAACATTTAACTTCCAAAATCAACATAAGACCAGACAGACATGGAGGATGGAGAGGACATGAAAAACAGAAGGGTATGGGATTCCTTTTGGCGCCAGAAATAAACTGAGAAATCTCAGAATGTCCCTCTTCCTATCTCATCTGGAATCACCTGCAGTAATGGCTTGGTGGTTGATGTTTAAAAGTACTCCCTTCTTAAACTAGCCATTCCTCAAGATAATGGAGGGGTACTATTTAGTAATCTCATAGGAATGAGGGGAAACCTTCCCTGCCCAGGAAAACTCTTATCTCCTGCTTTTGTTTTCTTCCTTTCTCCTCCATTTTGTCTAACAAACTTATAAAACTGCACTCTAATGCTCAAGAACGCTTTCTTGAACTGTTCACTGCTGACCCCAGAGCTGCTCATCACAGTGGTTTAGATGCTCTGTCCACAAATGTTCAGTGGAGACGCATGCTGCCTCTGAGAGTCACTGGGGAGAGATGCCTTTCCTGATACAATAGGAGTTCACCTTTCTTAACTGGAGTCAGCAGAGTTCTTTTTATTCCTTGTACCTACTGAGCCAAAATTTCTGAACCTCCTAGATGTTTCTGCTAACTCCTCTTTACTTCAAAACTTGCCTCAGTCAATCTCAATCGCTAGTGTTTGTGTCATTCCATCAGTGGAATCCTAGGCAGGAGATGGAGAGTGATGGAGGAAGTTACTCTAAAGCTCTAAATCTCCTTCATGCTAATGAGATGCTTTAACGTTTTGTAGCCCTGACAGTAAGTGGTAAGAACTTCTCATACTTGCCCAGGAATCTGAGACTGCTGAGAGGGTGGAGTAGGAACATATTTGGACGCATAAATATTTCCGTTAAGTTTTGAGAAGAGTGCACAGAGGTTACAAAGTGTGGTTGGGAAGGCTTTGGTCTTGTGACCTTGTGAAATTGAATGCTCACAATCCAGGTCAGCCTTTCCAGCGACAGGAGATCCAGCTAAATTCCTCCGATTTACCTAGTGGAAAGTTATCGATTGTTTCATCACAGTGAGCAACAATTTTTTTTCCACAGCCCAAAATGTAGACTCACATGAGAAATGCACATTCTTTCTATTGACTTCCCAGGCTCACTAACACTTTGTCTACAGCTACTTTTTCAATGTGCTATCAAATGCTTCCTAGATAATTTGTTTAAATGTTCCTGTCATTAAAGTATTTGCATCATCTCTAGTCTCTTGATGGGGAAAGACTAAGGATAACAATCAGGAAAGAAATACTGATTTATTTATTCAACTACCATCTTAGTTGGGATATATAATTAATTAGGCTGATTTGACCCTAAGTAACAGAACACTCAACTCAAAATATAACTTATGATCTCATACAAGTGCAGATTAGCCACAAGACTGGTTTCTAGAATGGTTCACCAATGTCTTCAAGAACACTGACTTTCATCTTCTATGCTGCCATTCTCAATGTATCAACAGCACTGTTTCCATGCTAGCTCTCTCCACTGTCATTGGACAACTGAGTCCACATATTGCCATGAAGGTCCATTTGGAATTTGTTGTTTTCAGTATCTATTAGATATCCAAGTAGAGATGAATATGTGTCCATGATTTTTGGAGCAAGATCTGACTTGGGTATATAAATTTGTGAGTCGCTGGCATACAGGTGGTGTTTAAAGTCACCAGACTGGATTAAGTCACCAAGAGAGTAAATGCAATAAAGTAAATGCATTAAATTCCTAAGGAACTCCCAAAGATCGAAGAGTAGTGGCATAACCAGCAAAGGAGCATGCAAATGAGCAAACAGAGAGGTGGTAAGAAAACCACAATAGAGAAATCCAAGCATGGGAATCATCGATTACACCCAATGTTACTGATGGGTCAACATAAAAGACTTTGAGAAAGGGAATCATATATTGGATTTAGTAGCATGGCAGTCATTGTTGTCTTTGGCAGGCATAGTCTCCAGTTAGCAGGGACAAAATCCTAGTTGGAGCAGTCTAAGAGAGAATGGGTAGAAAAGAATGATTACATACTGTGAGTTTAGAAAATTCTTTTAAATTTTGCTGCAAAGAGAAGCAAAAATAGATAACTGGAAGAAGAGTGTTTTAAGGGACAAATAGCGTATTTGTATGAGTGGGAATGAGACATAAGATCATGAAAAATTAATATCAGGAAGAAGAGACAAATGGTGTAAAATCCTTAAGTAGATGGAAATGTTTGAGAATCCCTATAGGGAGATTTCTTTCTAGAGGCGCACAGATAAGCCACCTGTATTACTGGGCAGGAAGACAGATCCTGACAGGCGGGTAGACAGGCACAGTGGTGAAGTCATGGAAGCTTTCTCTGTGAAGTTAGAAACAATTTCATCCTCTAAGGGGAGGATGGAGGGAGTGGACTTGAAGTCTTTGAAAGAAAAGAATGAAAAATCATTGTGTAAGAAAGTAAATGAATCAAGGAATATTATGCAATTGGCAGCAACAATAAGAACACATCTGAAGTTCGTG
Source organism: Solenodon paradoxus (assembly GCA_004363575.1). Taxonomy (NCBI): domain Eukaryota; kingdom Metazoa; phylum Chordata; class Mammalia; order Eulipotyphla; family Solenodontidae; genus Solenodon; species Solenodon paradoxus. Next base: position 12,174 of record RJWH01008262.1, read on the forward strand.
GCTATAAAATGGGGATGATAATAAAATAAAGGTACTTACTATATCTGTTATTGTAAAGATTGAATGAGTCCATTTATTGAAAATAATCAAGACACTGTCACGTGGTAATGTTGTGGAAGTCTTAACCGTTATTAGTAGTAGTAAAAAGAGATATATATGTTTATTCAGCAGAAATTGAGTAGTAGATGAGATTCCAATTGAGTTATATTACTTATCATCAGGTGGAAATCTAAGAGTAAATATAATATTATACCACACCTACCACTGTTTCTAGTAAAACTCCACCACTGACCACTGGATCCCCACAAAATTTTCTCCTCCATCCCCTTCCTATCTGGTGACCTCAGTTCTGTTCTTGAAGTCCAAGGATTAGTTTTGTTTTGTTTTGGCTGTTTACTTAGTTTCTTTCCATTCCATATGAGTGAAATCATCTAGCATTTCTCTTTCTCTTTCTGATTTCTTTCACTTAGCATATCCCTTCTAGTTCCATAGATCTTGTCAAAAACAGCATGATTTCACCTCTTTTTATAGCTGAGTAGCATTTCTTGTGTATAGGTACCATATTTAATCCAATCATTTGTTGAGGACATTAAGGGACTTTCCCAAGATCACACAGATAGTGAGAAATCAGACTTCAGTTTGATTGACCACAGGACCAGAGGATATAACAGATGTGAGAGTGGTTAGAACCACACCTGTCACAGAGCAGATGCCCAACACAGCTGCCACCTCCACTACAAGATGCCCATTGCCCAGGAAATGGGCAAGTCCTGCTATTACTGGCCAAATCAATTCTCAGCTTACTTTACATCTTCCAGTTTGGCTATGGATGCACTGTATTAGCTAAACCTATGTCATCTACTGGAGCTTCCAAGATATTCTGGGAACTGCTGGAGTGTACAGGGAAATCTAACCACTGACCTGGCCTAATGTACGTAGCATGTTCAGGCAGAGCTATTACTCACTGAAACAATGACACAGCCAAACCAGCGACTCAGACATGAAATACTTCCATGCCAGTTGGTAGGTCATCACTGCTCAGCCCGCCAAGTGTCTACCACCACTCCAGAAACCCTGGCCACCTTGCCTTGAAGCAACAACTGTGATTTTTTGTGTTAACCTGACTGGACCAGGGGTTGCCCAGATAAGTGGTTAAACATTTAGGGTGTGTCTGCGTTTGAATGGGATTAACATTTAAATCAATAAACTAAGTAAAGCAGATTGTCTTCCCCAGTGTGGATGGGTATCATCCAATCTGCTGAGGGTCTCAATAAAATAAAATAAAAAAATAAGGAAAAATTCACTCTGTCTTTGAACTTGAACTCTGGAACTCAGTATCAGGTTTCTTGGGTGTTCAGTTTACTGAGTGCAGGTCTGGGGACCTTTCAACCTTCATGAGAGCCAATTCCTCATCATTGATCTCTCTCTTTTTCTCTTTCTCTCTCTCTCTCTCTCTCTCTCTCTCTCTCTCTCTCACACACACACACACACACACACCCTTCCTGGCCTCATGGCCCCTCTTCCCCTCTCTCTAGGACAGAACACAGATGTGGCTTACCTCGGGCTAGGATGAAACAAGAAAGGGGGAAAAGGTCACTGAAAATGAGGTCACAAATTTAAAAGATGCTTTTTGTTCTAGCAAGACAGATAGGGTTTCCCCCACGGGGCAGCTTTTAATTTAAATTACTTCCAACTCACAGCATGACTTGCCTTTATCTCAGATGGGTTTGTTCCCAGGATAGCCGATGGCAAGATCTGTGTAGCTAAAGGGCTGAACTGTCCTGGGAAGCTAAATAGGTGGTGGAGAGCCCTTGGAGCTGTGCCCTTAGTGCTGGACATGCTGCAGGTGGGCACTGCCATACCATGTACTTCCCAAGAACTGAGATTGGCTGCTCTGGGGCAAGACACATGAGTTTGTCTGAAGGGTGGTGGTCAGAACACAGTTGCTAGAAACAGCCACTTGATTTTGTGGCTTTTTTAGTAACTGCTGGAGCTGATTTCACTTGGTTTCTTCTAGCATTCAACAATTATCCTCTTCTTAGAATACTACGGAAAATAAAGCATTTTATCGGGTCCACTGAGCATTCAGCTCAGACCCATAGCCTCATGCTTCCTAGCAACAAGGGAGACTCTCCAACAGTTGGCAAAGGCGTTTGTGTATATAGCTTAGGTAAAATTGACTGACTCATGCAACAACTTTTATGGACTTCTCCCTGGTGCAAGGTTTAGTACCATCTTTAAAGAATCCATTGCACTGACTTTTTCATCATCAGAGGTGAAGAAGGAAGAAATTGATGAGACTTTGCCTGGATCTGCAGAGATCTACACTCTTGATACTTCAGTTTCCTCCTCCAGAAAGAAGACATGACATAGGGTGTTGTGAGGACTAAATGGGCAATCCGAATGAAAGATTCAAGATTTAAAGGACTAACAAGAAAGAGATTATTACAACTAGTTTCTCTCCTCTGATTTCCTCTCCTTCTACACACACATAAGACCCAAATGGGCAAACTCTTAAGTCTGTTGTTAAAACTACAGATGATCAGACCTGGAAATGTTTAATCTTATTCCAGCTCCCTGTGTATATTGCCATCCCCCAAACAAGTTATGATTAGACCAAAAGCTCAGGCTAAATGAGTCACAGATTTGGTAAGCTTTGCCTGCAGTGTTTGTTTTGATGTGTGTGTGTGTGTGTGTGTGTGTGTATGTACACACAGGACACACATCCATGTGTACTCCTGATGCCAAGCATAACTTCTCACTAGGGTCACTAAGTAATGACATTTTAAAACTTGATGAACTCTGCGAATGTCTCTCCAAGACACTCAACAAGTATCTGCAAACTCCGCTCATCTCTGAGTTCACTCTCCTGTGGACACTCAAAAAAGAGCTATTGGTGGAAGCCTCTGAGGTGTTAGGATGGGCCTGGATGCTCCTTCTGGGCCCAGTTTGTTGGGTTCTTGTATTGATCACATTAGGGATTTCTGTGACTTTACATATTTTCTTCTCCATGCATGACCTGTGCATTAGTCGTTGGCAATGGTCTATATTTCCACACAAAGCTGCCTACCTTAGTCCACCAGAACTGCCCCTGGAAAACCTCACCTTGGCCTCTGTCCCATTTCTTTCCCTTGGACTTCCAAAGTGGAGACTTTTACTGCTGACAGAATGCCCCAAAGAAAAGAATCCCTACCTCCAAGATAAATGGACCAGTTCTTAAGAGACAAGGAAGAAAATCATAAAACCATAAAAATTTGCTTGGAATCCTATGTGTAAAATTCTTTCATGACTTCCTCTTCTTCCTTTAGGGGAAGATAAACTTGGGTGGGAGGAGGGCAACAGTAGGTGTGGCTATGACTCTCACTACACCACTGTCACCAGCACTTCTCCAGAATGTCAACACTACTTCTGGTTAACAACATGGACTAAAGATCCAGGCTGACATCTTTGCTGGATGTTGAAAGAGATTTATGGCCTGGATGAAGCAACTTCAACACAGACTTGCAAATCCAAAATTCCTGGCTCATTGCTTATGCTTATCCTTGTGGTGTGAGCCTTGGAGGAACAGAGGTCAAAGAACCTCCATTTGGTGAAATCTGCAAAAAAGGACACAGCTGAGCAATTTCAGGGAAGTTATAGACCAAGGTAAGTTCTAGATATGATATCTTTTACCAGCATAAATAGAAATCATTGCTAAAAATAAATGATTACTGACAGAGCTATTAACATTCTTTCTGGCTCACTGCCAAAAATGTGTCTATTTTACAGACCACCAGATGTCTAGTTTTCCAGGTCAACCGTTATCCCAGATCACACTGGGCATGCGCAAACTCCACCCAATCCCTACACCACTCTGCTCTCAAACCTTTCCACTGGGTTAGTTGGAATTCACAATCTGCCTTTGCCATGTTCTTGCCACCTTCCCTTCCGCCTCCTTTCCTACCTCTGGAATCTGAGTCTACCCTGAAGACAACACCTCTCTTTCAACCCCATCCAGTGGAGGCTTGTTTCTTCTCTTACAATTGTTTTCCTTACTTCTCATGGTCAGGTCCAAGCCATTTTTCATCCCTTTACCCTAGCTCCTTCGAAGTGTACTCTTTCCAATGAAACCACTCTAGCCCTTCTTTGGTCCTGTCATCTAACAGTCCCTAAGTGATGAAGGGATACCTTAATCATGAAAGTTTCCAGCACATGATTTCCTATATTTATCTCAACGTGGGTTCTGTGTCCCTTACTAGCAATTTAAACACATATATGGACGACTCAGCTAGTACTTGGCATCTATATTTTTTTACTTCTTTGCTTTCAATCTTCTTCTCCACGAATGCCCCCAGCTACCTTCTTCCAGTCATTCTCCTGACTTGTCACCACCAGTTAAAGCATCATCTCAGAACTTTTCCTGCCTACTTACTCAGAGAGTCATTACAATGCAGCAAGCCTGCTTCTTCATGGAGACTTTCGTTCCAGAAGCCACTGTTTCCATTACCCGCTTAAGTCCCAACCCTCCCATTTCCCCAAATTATATTCTGATTCATCCTTACACTCACTGCCTGGCAACTCTTTGCCACTCTCTTATCCTTCTCTCCTCCAATGTGCTCAACTCAGGCTAAATCCACCCACCCCATATCTCTGCTGACTAGCAGAATCCCTCTGGGGTGAAACGCTCAATTGTGCCAACTGGTCTCACATTAAATTCATGATGACCACAAGTCTTAGTCCACTGGCCTGGACAGTCTACTACTCTAAGGTATATCTACCATTCTTGAATACAACCATCAGGGATTTTCGTTTCTGTCTACCCATATCCCCTCTTGCTTCACAAGTATTTTGCCTGATATTTTATTGAGAAAACAAAAGGAGTCAGACAGAAATCCTCCCATCTTCCTATCACCAAAACTCCCAATTTGCTCACATCAGTTCCCAACCCCTCTGCTTTCCTTCCCAATAAAATGGAGTCTCCCTGTTCCCATCTCTTGCTTTTTCCAGATTGTCATCACTGCAGCTGTTTTTCTCTCTACTCTGCAGACAACCTTAAAGTCATCTTCTTATAACCAAGTATCTCCCAAAATAATGTCCCTTATCTCCCTACACCCTTTCTTGGGCAAGGCCAGGACCAGTGTGGAGCAAGAGAGGCTCTGGGGCCCCTTTGAGTGCATTGAATTTGGGGCCCAGCTTCGTTCCAGTCCGGGTCCTGTCTGTGGGTTCTTCAAAGCCATTCTCCAGTCTCTTTTCACTTCTCCTCTAGACTCTGAAAAATTCTCATCTCTTTTTATAACTTTCATCACAATTCTTATGAAATAATTGTGTTACTATGTGTTGAATGCCCATCTCCCCTACAAGAATATGAGCTCTCTGAGGTCAGGAGACAGATCTACCACATTCACTGCTCTATAATACCCCTCAGTTTTCCTGTCTGTAGAATGGGGATAATAATGCACCCAATAAATATTGGGTTCTATGGTTAATAGTATCCCTAGCATCTAGCAAGTTCCCAACACATAAGAGGTACTCCATCAATAATTACTGAATGTACCGACAAACAAAAGCATAATTCCAGGACTGAGGAAGGGATGAAGATTCAACAGGGCTGAGTGCTTTTCTGAATGGAGGAAAGTGTGAAGAGATGGCAGTAAAAGGAACTAGGGATACAAGTCTTTCCTTTGTTTTGGGGGAATAGTGAAATGCCGTCTATATTTTCAGTCACCTTTGTTCTGGTGCCCTGGGTGCCTATTATCAAAGTCAAACCCAACCTGTCCCTTCCTTCCCAACCCAATGGTGTGAAATCTTTGGCAAAACAAAATCATCAGTGCAGTTTCCACAGACATACTGGGAAAGGCTTCACCAAAGCTCTTCAGGGAAACAGAAAGATGGGAGCTGCCTGCGCACATCACAGGGAGAGTGGTATCTAAGGAAATGGCCCAGTCCCCCATGAGGACTCAGCACAACCTCCCCGCTCCTCTCAGAACCAACACCACTCTTTTGACGGGCCTCTTTAACTCTGTCCCAGCTGACACCTTCCTTTCCTGGCAGAAGGAAAAAGAAAAGTCAAAAGTCTGACAGGCCAGAGACCCAAGGAGGCAGGAAGCCACCACACCGAAATCTCCTGTTTCAGAGCCAATCCCTCCCTATACCTCATCCTCCATTTTCCTCCTCCTCCAACTGTTTGCAAGCACTACAGAGAGTAGGCTTCAGCTGTCCCCTGGGATTGTCACCAATTCCCCTGGGGCATTTGCCAAGAGAGTAATAGCTATGGTTGGAGACGACCCTTTGGTTTCTAGCTGCGATTCCCCTCAGCCGGTGGCCTGGACTTCAGTGCATGAAGCAGTTCGGTTACCACTGGCTGCAGGTCCTGCAGCCTCACAGCTGCAAGATGATTTGCTTTTAATGCTTCTCTGAACCCACTGTTCCTCTGCCAAGGCCCTCAGCCCCTATGACCCCCCCTACCCCCAAAATAGTCACTGCAGCTTTCTTCAGCTTTCCCTTGGGATCAGGCTAACACTTGGTTTTACCTCAAAGGTAAAGGCTACTAAGCAGGAAGTGGGGAAAACAGCTCCATGCTTCCCATCTTTTTAGAAATTGTTCCTTTGTCTGTCTTGCTCTACCCATCAGCCCTTGCTTCAAGGTGACCTTCAAACCATTAGTTTTGGTGGCGCCGCCTTTCTCAGCAATCCAGGGACAGGGAGATTTGTGGCTTTGTTCTGAGAGGGAAGCTCTTCTGCCAGGACACATTGCAAATAGAAAGTTCTTTAAATATTTGTTTTAAAATAGGAATTTATAAAAAAAATAAAAAACAGCCTCCTTGCAAGCCAGTCTTTCCTCTATATGATTCTGAAGGGACACACATGGAAAAAAGGAATAAGATTTTTTTTTTTTTCATTGAGAGCAATTCCTGACTGACTTAGTTTCCAGAAATAGAACTAGCCTTGAAAACTCACGTTAACACGGAGGCTCCTTGTCATTTTGTCATTTGTCAGGGGCCCCAACTGCTCTACCAGGCTTTGGGACAGGAAAAAAAAATCCATTACTGCTCCAGGCATTCTGGCTGGGTTGGGTGTGTCATTTTGGATTTTCTGAATCACACCAGGGAGGTAAGTGAGCACAGCAGTGTGTGTGTATCTTTGCCCACTTATAGCTTGTGACCTCAGGCAAGTTAGTGTCCCTCTCTGAGCCTCGGTCTCTTGGTCTTTACAGTGGGAATAATGATGACTTCCTTACTCCATTATTATTAAGAATTACATTGAGATCATTTATGTAAAGCCCCTGACCTGGTGCCTGACATGTAGTGGGAATCAGTGAATGGGCATCACAGAGGGTCAGGAAGTATGTACGTAGGTTCGATCAGTGGTGAAGGAAGTTGGGAAAGGCGCTGCTCTCCACCAGGGCACCGGACTCCTTACTGCGTAATTGTGCAGTAGGCCCATCCTGCTCAGGCCCCTCGAGAAGAGTTCCATCTCCTGAGGACTTTATTAGGACAAGCATAGATCTTATGTAGAATGTCCAGACCCAAAAAATGGAATGGAAACCATATACAGTTTATTGTGGTTAACTAAGAATTGAGTTAACGGAAATTAGAGTCAACTATAAAGACAAGTGGGGTGGCTCACCAGGGATTTTTTTCCCTTCTTCTCCAGCAAACAAAGCTGTCCAGTCTAATCAATCAAATATTCAGCACCGTCCTTATTAGGGGGATGTTAACCAGGGATAATCCTGCCCTGGGAGAAAAATGCCTCTTATTTGACTAGGGAAGCTGGTCCTCCTGTGGTATGTAAAGGTCTGAGGAAGACGAACACAGTTTGTACAAGAATCCAGGGGTGTCACTGGACAGAAAAGTCTAACAGAACTTTACCACTACCAACTGTGACCAACATCACTCCCATCACCACCCCGACCATCACAACCTCCACTTCCTTCCCACGGCCCACAGTTGTCACCTCTACCATCATCATCAGACCACATACTATCCCTACCACCAACCACAGTACACCCACCACACCACTAATATCACACCACCACCATCACCAACACACCATTAATCATCACCACCACTGTCACCACCACCATCACCACTAATCATCACACCATCACCACACCACTAATCACCACCACCAGCACCATCATCACACCACTAATCATCACCACCAACACCATCACCACCACCACCATCACCACCACACCACTAATCATCACCACCAACACCATCACCACCACCACCACACCACTAATCACCACCACCAGCACCATCATCACACCACTAATCATCATCACCACCATCACCACCACACCACTAATCACAACACCACCACCATCACCACCACCACAAATCATCACCACCAACACCATCACCACCACCACCAGAACCACCACACCACTAATCACCACCAGCACCATCACAACCTCCACTTTGTTCTCACGGCCCACAGTCATCACCTCTACCATCATTATCCGACCACATGCTATCCCTACCACCAACCAGCACCCCCACCACACCGCTAATCATCACACCACCACCATACTCTAATCATCATCACTAACACCACCATCATACCACTAATTATCACCACCACCACCATTACCTCTCCACCTCTACCATTATTTTGCTATTTGTGACCATTATGACTATCAAACCTTCCAGTCCCCCACCCTTACCATCACCACTTCAGTTATATATCACCATCATCATCCCCAAAAGCACCATCACTCTTACCATCAATAGTATTACCATCATCATAGTGCTACCATCATCAGTGACTGACAACTCCCCATGCCACCACCACTGTCATCCCTCTTAACATCGGTGTCATCACTAATAATATCACTGTCCCCATCCCTGTTAATAACCCCTTTCCACATCTATTTCCCCCTAACTTCACGCCATCCCATGAAGTTCAGATCCTGGTCTATTGACCCAAAACTCTAATATAAAAAAAGATTTTGTGGATTGGTTTGGTCCTAAAAGGGGACAGAAGAAAGGAAATGGCATTATTGTCTTTTTGAGACCAAGGGTCTTACTTACACCTGGTAATGAGTTTTGTGTTTGTGAAAAAAGAACAACTGGCTTTTGAGCACTCAGACCCTTTAATGCTTGAGGAGCCCTTTTGACATAGAAAAAAAATTGTTCCTTCTTAAAGGATGGCTGGGTCCATCCATCTTAAACAACCTGCTCATTAGGCAAATAGGCTCTAAAAATTGCTGCAATTCCATGCTCCTATGACAATCTGTCACCAAAGAAAATGGTAGAATGAGATTAGCAAGCAGGCAAATGGCCCCCAGCGAGGGTGAGAATGGAAGGTGGAGAGACACAAATTCTGGGCGTTCTGATATTACTGGTAAGGGGTGGAGGCCCATGGGTTTCCTTTTAAGGCCTAATAAAATATGTTAATTCAAGCTCAAATAATAAAATGAAAAAGACAGAGAGAAGAGAAAGAAAATACAAATCACTATGCAATTCCAGTATGAATTTTCAACTTCTATTTACTGAGATGCCTAAGACTCCTCACTGGGGAGTGGGCAAAGAGCTGTGTGCTGGCCCAAACTTCCCTCTTCCTCCATCACCTGATTCTGCAAGCCTCACGGACCCCTCTCGTGTGTCATGCCTTCACATTCCCAGTTTTTAGACACTAGACACGCTGCTTTCTTCAACCAAAGTACTCGGTATATTTTGACTTTTGTATGTGATTCCACAGGATCCCTACTCTCTCCAACTTCCATTGCTCAGGATTTTAACTTAAAGGTACGTGTTCATGACCTTAACTCGACCTTTGTTAAAGGGGATCACGGGACTGTGCTCTCTCGCCCAAGGGGCTGTGAAATGCCTGCTCCAGATTTTCTAGAAGTGACCTTGTACTACCTGAGCTGTTTGGCAATCTGTTTTGTGTAGTCTTATCTGCCTTGCAGGAGTACAAGGTTTTAAAACCTGCCCTGTTTATTGGGGAGCAAGAGATGCAAGCAACCTAAAAGGCCTCTCCTGAGCTCTCCCACCCCCACCTGTCACACAGCACTGGCTCTCTGAAGTTTTATTTGTGTTCTTATTTAACTACTTCAAGCCCATTCCTGTATAGGCTGCCTAGTATTTCCCCACTTACTGCCCAGGTCAGTTGGGACCTAAGAATCCAGTCTGGAGTCAAGACAGCATGAGGGCAGTACCACCATGGGTGCAGTTACTGACAGAAAGCTCCAGACAGCCCCGGTCCCCTCAGGCTTCCAGCTCCTGGGGCAGGCACGTCAGGCCAAAGCTGGAGGAGTTTTTAGTTTCTATACACTCAGTTTCTATTATCAAAATCACCACCGTAAGAGGTCCTGCTTGAAACAGAAGGTATACTAACTAAAAGGGAATCCAAGTACGAATATTGGAGTTTGAGATTCTCATATTTTGTTTGTTTTTAATTTTATCAGGCTTAGCAAGGATCTCTGTTTATGCAGATTTCCTCTGCAGCATGCACGTGCTGCTCTGTGATTTCACAATTTTTATTTTGTGACAAAAAGCCCTGAGGATCTTTTGACGGAAAACACGAATAAGCACAAGAGAAATAATGTGGTGATAAGATCCCTAAACAGTAAAACAGAGGGAAAAGCATTCTAATGTGCCTCATTCCAGTTCCAGCTAGTTCCTCCTCAAAGAATGAGAGAGACTCTGTGTGTGTGTGTGTGTGTGTGTGTGTGTGTGTGTGTGTTCAAGTGCATGGATGTATGCGTGGATGTAATTGTGGATGGAGGTCACATGGGTGTAAGCACAAGTATAAATGTGACTGTGAGTGTATGTGAGCATGAATGCAACTGTAAGTATAAACGTGGGAGTATAAGTAGAAATATGTGTATGGGTATTGAGTATAAATTTTAGGGTGTTTGTGATGAGTGTCATTTGTGTAAGTGTGAAGAGTATAAGTATACATTGTATGGGTGTCAGCATGAGTGTGTGCATATAAGGTGCGTTAGTGTGCATGTGAATGTGTGTACATGTGGGAATGAAAATGTTTATGATTAAAAATTCTGAGTGTGAATGTGAGGATGTTGAGTGTAAGGTGTGTGAGTGTGAGTGCAAAGTTATGTAAGTGTGTGAGGGAAAGCTGTGTGTGAATGACAGCTGTGTGAATGTAAATTGTGTGTATTCATGTGTCTGAGAGTATAAGTTGTATTGAGTGTGGACATTTATTATGCAAGAGGATCCAAAAATTCAATTTTATTGGATCTTGACTTTGAAAGTCAATTGTTTCTAAGCGCTAACACCAGCTAGTCCAGCCACAGCGAGGCTGACCTGGGAATGGTAATGACTAAGGTGAACATATGATCAGATTTTCCCAGCACAGAGCTCACTTTTGCATGTTATACGGGCACAATTATTATCTTATAACCATAGCAAATTGTGGTTGAGACGTAACTTATCTCAGTAAACCACGCACCCATTGAGAGGATGGCACAATGAATTTTTTACATATGCTCACACCCAGGCAACTATCCTTCAAGTTGAGATGTAGAATATTTCCAGCACATTCTTTTTCACTCTCAAAAAGATCTCGGTTTGTTATAATGAACTCTTCAGAGATCCCAGCAAAGTCTTGCCAGGGTTTCCCCTCAGTCCACCTGAAGAAGGGTGGCTTGCACTGTCCATTAAAATTATACCATCTTCTGGTCTTTGAGTAATATTTTATACAAGCAAATGCACTGCAGCTGTTTGGAAACCAGGGAGGGTTAAATTATATTGGTTTAACTTGATGGGCTCTGAGGATGTGTGGATTCTGGAAGGTGGAAATTATAAGAACACCTCCATGGAAATTACCATTAATTCAAAGCATCTGAACTTCCCTTTACCCCATTTCCACCATTCTGGCCTCCTCCGACCAGACTTTCCTTTCATTAAAGGAATGAGTCATCCCCACGGGGAATCATATAGAAAATGTGGGAAAGAATGTGGGACTTAGAGTTTGCCAGGATTGGCCTTACAGTTGGACTGTCCCCCACTAGCTAGCTCTGTGTCTTTGGGTAAATTACTTAACTTCTCAAGACCCCAGTTTCCTAATCTGTAAGAGGAATCACATGATTTATGCTGCAGAGCTGGGGTCAGGATTAGATTTCATGAATATACAGCACCACTCATGAGCACCAAGAATATGATTAATTAATATTTACGTCAAATTTAAGGATCAGAATAAAACATGGTGTCTCGTATTAGCTTTTCTGAAAATGGATCATCACACTATCTCCAGCCCCATTCATTCTTCCAGAATGTTACCACTCCCTACCAAGAAGCAATGTCTCTCCCCTCCCTGGCATCTTGCAGGGCTTTGTGACTGCCTCAGTGAATAAAAGGTGGCAGAAGCAATGACGCATAACTTGCGAGGACAGATGAAAGAAGACAACAGCACAGCTTATCTTAGCACACTCTCTTAAGAAGCTCACTCTGGGAGCCCAGATATCATGCTGTGAGGAAATGCAAACACTCACAAAATCAAACTATATGGAGAGGCTCTTGTGAAAAGGAGCTAAGGCCTCCAGTCAATCACCATGGTCAATCACCAGAGTTGGGTATTATAAATGACATTTTTAGATGATTTCAACTATCAGCCATTGAGTCTTCCAATTGGAGCCTCAGAAATTGAGAAATAAATAAGAGCCATCCCTGTTGTACCCTATTGAAATTTCTGACTCACAAATCTGAGAATAATAGATGATTTAGGTTCCTAAGTTGGGGGCTAGTTTGCTATACAGGCATAGTCACTAGACCTCAATGCAATCAGTGTTTTATGGATGAGACTGACATCCCTTGCACGTATTTACATCAGGCAAAGTGAATGTGAGCACAGCTCCTGACTCTGGTCCATGTAATCCTAAAAGGCAGAGACCCTATTATACACATTTGTCCCGTTGCTTGTGATTTGCACCTGGCATACAGGTTCGTGTTCACAAAAGGAATTGATTCTATAACTCAAATCCAGTGTGGTTTCCTATCTCCAAGCTCTAAAGAGTCCTGTCTGTTTTTTAACACTAATCATTTAGTAGCCTGTAGGAAATAGAATCATACAATAATGTAACTATTTTATAACCAAAGATGCCTTAAGTGACAAATGCAAATTTCTGTTATCCTTTGCAAACTAGAGAGTGAAGCTCTAATCTTATTTCTTTATCAGATTCTATATTCTTTATTTCCTATGTTACAAGATACAAGCCCTTATGAAGGCATCTGGGAAGGAGAGAATTGTGGGAGACTAGCAAGGTTCCCTGTGACAGTCAAGGGCCATTAGGAAAATCAGATCAGAAAGTATTGCAGCAGCAAGACCAGCTCTTCAGCCTGAACCAACTGAAGAAAAGTGGGTTCAATGACAAGCCATGCAAATAGAGACCAACCATGGCCTGGAGCCTGTCACATGGCCATGGCAAAGAAGTTAGTATGGCTGAGTAAAGAGAGCCTGAGCTTTGGATCAAACAAACCTGGTTTTAAATCTGATTTCTCCATATACTGAAAAGGTAACCTTGGGGAAGCTCTTTAACAGCTCAATTTTGTCACCTGTAAAAAAATAGTTCCTACCTGTGACAGAAGCAGCTGGTTGCCTACTGCTCCTGTTGCATAGTATAGTTATGGCAGGGAAACTGGCCAGAATCTAAGTTGGCCAGTGACCAGATGAACTGATGTGACCAATGAAACATGAGCAGAGGTCATGTGTGTCGGTACATGGCTTAGGTGGTTAAGTATTCAGTGTGTTTTGTTCTTTCTATCATCTCCTTTCATGGTGACCTTAAAGGTCACAGGTTGAAGATGACAACTTCACAGGATAGAGCAAGCCTAGGGCCCTGTGTCATTACTTGGAAGAGTCAACTAATTAACATGTACATTGAACTTTGTGTGCGTAAGAAATAAAATTTTCCTAGGTGAAGACACTGACAACAGGGGCTGTTTGTCACAGCAGCTAACCAACCCTGACTCATACCCTGTTAATTATGATGGATATAATTGCAGGTATATAGATTATAAGGAATTGTTTACCATCATGCTTCCCATTTGACTGATGTTTCTTGAAGACAAGGACTGGGTTCTTTTGACCTGCAGTGCCATATACTATGTCTGTGCATACAAAGCAATGAGTACATTTGAATTGGTGATCTACAGCTTGATTAAGAGAAGAGAATTAGGATCTGGACTCTTTAGTAATAGGAGAGAGAAAAGACTGATGTTAAAAAAAAAAAAAGAAAAAAGAGCATTACATCAATATTTCATTACCTAACACAATTATTTAAAAATTTATCAAAAAATATCACCCAAATCCACCTAACTTTAACTTTCCCCTGTGATAGGAAACATGAAAAAAAAATAAAATTCAGAGGTTAAAAAAAAATCCACCTAACAATAAAGTTATAATTTGCCAATTTGGTACACCATGATGCCAAATGAGACCAAATAAATGAATTTTCTCATTAGAAAGTTTGAAAACCAACATTTAAGATAAGATTTTCTTTAAAGTTTCACAAGCTCTCACATACTGATTAAATGGTTGGCGTAACCACTGATTCATGTTTCTGACAGATGGAGTGAAATAATCTAGGGAAGGAAATGATCATGTAAATGCAAACTTGGTGGCAAGAACTATCTCTAAAAATGATACTTAATCAATAACATCTGACTTTTCTCTTTGAATTATCACTGTGAACAAATGTAACTTACATTTATATAGCTCTTTTCTTTTTACTGCTTCCAGTGGTTCTCACAAAAATCCCAAGAGTTAGAGCACACTTTTTTGTCATCATTTTACAGATGGAAAATCCATGAAACAAAGAGAGTTGTGATTTGGCCAAGAGTTTGTGGTTCATGTGAGAATCAGAAGCCAGGTCTCCTAAATCGCAATAAAGGACTTTTTCTCCATCAGACCTCCCAAGTTGATGTGTTCAACATGGATGATAGCCCAGCAGGAACCAAGTCACACACACGAACTGCTTTTGAGCCTAGTTCGGGTAAGAGCTCATGTTTGGGTGTCTTAAGGGATTAAAAAGTAAACTACGACACAGTCCTACAATCCAACAATAGCCAGCTAGGGAGAAAACAATTTAAATAGGTTAACAGTTAAAAATAAACAAAATATTCAAGCATCAATTCCTCTAAGTAACAGAAAAGACAAGGAAAACAGGCTGAGACTAAACGACAAGCAGCCAGCCCAAGAGGTGTGATGGTCATTCAGAGGAAAGAACAGGTACATGGGACTTAGACTATCAGAGAAGGCTGGATGGAGAAATTGGAATTGTCAGTAAAATTACATGATGAAAATAGTCTTATCTTCTCAGCAAGCCCTCTTTTATTCCTCTGGAAACATATGTCCCCTTTCTTTGAGGAATTATTCCTTCCTCTATTCCAGTCATTTGAAATTGAGATCCTGGATCTTGGCCATGAGTGGGCATGAGAATCAATTCTAGTCAATTAGAATTATTTAAAAACAAAATACAAACAACTGGAATTAAGAGAAAGGAACCAGTTCTGCTTTCAGGAGACATGCGAGGAAGCTGTTGGCAGCCCTGGATCCTGCTCTGTAGAGGAGACTGACTCAGAAGAGGCCACTGAGATTAGAGATAGAGCAAGAGAGTACTGGTGATGCTGGGAACATGGTTCCACTTGTCCGTGAAGTTCAGCAGACTCAGTCTTCGGTGGATTATTGTTGCATCGAGGCAATGTTTTCTCCTTTCCCCAGTTGTGACCTCATGGCACTGGCAAACATAGTCTCGACTATGAGCCGAGGTGAAAAAGAGAGAGAAATTGCCTTCTCTGAGCAGAAATTACTAAACCTGTCTACAGGGGAGGGAGAAGGCACAAGACTTCTTTGGAACAATGAAGAACCCAGTGTTTCTTGGCTGAGGATTGGAGTAAAGGGACAGTTGAATCCCAAGCTTTGAGTGTGTTGAATTTGAGGCACTAGCAGAACTGAGCAGGTAATCATGATATGGAAGTGGATCTCTGGAGAGAAATTATGGCTGAGCCAATTGCAGTAAAGAGTGATAGACTCTTAGTGAAAAAGACTCCATTGAGAAAGGGTTTTTGTACAGATTAAAGTGGTGCATGAATTTAAGAGAATATTCTTAACTTGGGTGCCATCTACGTGGAGGTAACAGTTGAAGTTGTGAATGTAGAAAATTATCAAGGAAAAAAAAGAGAATAGGGTCTTGGATAAATGCTCACAAGTTATCAAAAGCAATAAAAGAATCAAGGATTTAAGAGGAAGCAGAGTTATAAAAGCCAGATAAGCAAAGAGTTTGAAGAAGGAGAGGTAGAACTGTAAAGAAAAACAGAAAAACAACATGGGGATGCCAGTAAGGAAAGTGAAGAGAAAGTCTATGGACTTTGAATTTGAGGAGCAGGAAATTATTGGCGAATAAATTGGATATGGCAGAATGTCAGACAATGATGGAGAGAAGGGTAAACTACACATAAGGTGATTATGCTCTCAATGCCCATCTACATCCCTCAAGCCTTCCATTGGGTTCCTGCTGACTTTCCAGGGTGGAGAAGGTATCGCTATGTCTGAGGGACCCTTCCCCGTTCCCAGAACCACCGAAGGCCCTTCTCACCATGGGGCAGCCAGAAGAAGTAGGGTATTAAGAGCCTCCAGAACAGCCCTTTGACTTATGACTTGGTGTATAAATGGTCCAGCTTTCTTACTGGGATGGAGTCATTCTGAGGCATGGCTTTTGAACTATTTCTCTGAGAGTCCCCTTAAAATTAAGCTCCAGATGCCCACGATGGTGGCTGGCCTAACAGCACACCTGCTATAACTGTGCTTATTTTCTTGTCTCCTTTCTCTAGTCTTCAGACACTGTATTTCTTGTGCAGCCCAAATAAACTGCTTGCACTTGACTCCACTTTTCAGTGTCTGCTTCTGAAGGAAATAAGCTAAGAAAAGTGATCATGCGATTTATGGCCCAAATGAAGACACTTGTTAAGCAAAAGGGGAAAGACACACTATTAGTAATTACGCTAGAATGAGACACAAGCAGGACTTTACATATCGGCCCTTCATTTGAGAAGATGGAGTGGGAGCCGAGGAGAGAGATACAAAATTAGACCCCAGAGGAACCTTGGTGGAGTAGTGGTTGAGCACGGCCACAAACAGCCCAAGGTCCCAGGTTC
Organism: Solenodon paradoxus; assembly: GCA_004363575.1. Lineage (NCBI taxonomy): Eukaryota > Metazoa > Chordata > Mammalia > Eulipotyphla > Solenodontidae > Solenodon > Solenodon paradoxus. The sequence goes on from RJWH01008262.1 coordinate 29,272, forward strand.
GCATCCCCGGGCTGGAGGGAACAACCAAGATAAACAACTGAAAACAGTGCTTCTTCTTCCTCAATTTACTGCCTCTTTGCCTCTGCTTGCCTTCATTCTTGCTGCACCTTTCCTTTAAAAAAAAATCAGGTGCACCCTCATAGAGTAGTGGTTAGGTCAATTGCCTCCACAGCAGCGCAGGCCACATACCCCTGGATTTGAGTCCCTGTTCTTGGGTGACTCAATCAGTGTGAACAGCTAAGTGAAACAAAATTAAGTGATTCCTCCTCCTCATTCTTCCTGCCTGCCTGCCTGCTCACCTTCACTCCTGCTGACACCTTTCCTTTAAAAAAGAATTCAGATCCCAATCCCTTATAGTAAAAGAGAGTAAAGGTGCCTTTAATTTAGTGAGAATTTGTGCCTTCTACCCTTTTACCTGGAGGCTCTAGAAAGGAAAATGTCAGCTCAAGAGTGGAAAAATATCTCAGGAGGAGGATGGACATGAGAAGTAGGTGGGTGCAGCCAGGCCGGTACATTTCTGTGAGTCTGGGCTCCGAGGCTGTGAGCGATCCTGCCAACTACAGTCAATAAGATGTTCATTTTATAGCATCACTGGGCACCTGCTCTTGCTTCCTTTAGTCATGTCACTGTGCTCCTGTGACTGCGCACACAGACGAATCTCTTCTGACAAGTTCAGATGCTCTCTCCTGGTTCCTGGAGCCTTAAGGATATCTGGAAAGCTCAGTCCTTAAACCCCAAATGGTTCCACTTCAGATGCCTCTACTATCATTTTATCATCTCTCCTCCAAAAGAGATTTTTCTCTGCAAGAAAATTGTTCAAGAAAGCCATTCCATTTGCTCTCATGCTCAAAAGGAGCTGTTGCTAGAGGCAGGGCTCTCTGGAGGCCATGGTGCTGGGAAAGACACTAAGATCACTAGCTTCATCTCCCTTCCCTGTGCACATGCTAATCCCATCCCTGGATTCAGGCTGGGAGAGGCTGGGGGATGTCGGTGGGTGGCCTTAGGTCTCATTGCGCTGGGATCTCTGCGCTCCAGCCCAGGTGTGGAGCTGCCCTGTGGCGTTGGCTGCTTCCCCAGGCTCCTGGCAAGGCCCCCTCCTGGGAGGTGTTTCTCATCTCTCACTGCTGTTGACGCTCTGGTCTACAGCTGTCTGGACTTGAATTTGGAGTTGATACGCAAATGGATACATCAACTGTGCTATGCTGCCCACCTTCTAGGATTTAATTCATGCCCTCCTCACCATTCCATTGGCTAGATCCTGTTATTAACCCTGTGTTTTGGGCGAGAACTGAGATACAACATGGCTACATTGCTTGCCCAAGATCTTTCAGATAGTAGTTGCAGTTTGAGGGACAGGAAACAGAAAAGCCCCTGGGATACTCTGGTAAATGCGCAGTTAACGCTGGGCTGGTTGTCTGGGTGGGATGAGGAAGGAATGGTTCTGGTGGGTCTCAGGACCACAGACATCTCCTTGGCTTTAATGGATTAAACTTCTGCTCTGAAACTACACTCCTAGCCGAGACCTCAAGCCCTGGGGCTATGATCTCCATGAATGGCCCAGAGCAGAGTATCATCAAGGTACCAGCAGAGTTTGTCATGAGTGCTCCAGTTTTCAAAACCCAGCTCTTTCCCCAGCTCTTCGCTGTGTGATGGGTCTCATTGCCTGTTACAAACACCCCTGCCTTGGTCCTTGCATCACAGGCCAAGTTCATTCCTTCACAGAACAGACCCTTAAAGAACCTTCCATCTCCCACAGCTTAGATCCTATACTCCTGTGTCCACTATGTGGCCTTGGCACTGAACTTGGCTTGTCCTTTATTATGGTGGACAGTCGGCAAACAGACTTGGTATCTCTCAGCCTGACCAGCAACAGAAGGGCCTGCTCACGTGAGTCTCATTTGTGCCATATCGATATTCAGAGGATATTTGCTGAGTCAACCTACTTGGTGTTCGTCGGACATGCTCATAATTTCCTGTCCTTACATCTTGCTCAGGCAATTCTCTCCACCCCCAAATGACCCATCTGTGCATGTCCAAACTCTACACACTTGTTAATGCACAGAGCCACGCAACTTGATGCCTTCCTTCAGCCCTTCACCGGAAGTCTTCTGAGCTTCCTCTCAACCTCTGTAGGCTTTTTGTCTGCACTCCTCTTACTATGCATGTGCTATATCCTTCTTTGAGATAATGTACATTATGCCCACATCTCCTTTTCTAGCCTGCAAATCCATCAACATTTGAATCACAGCAATTTAATTGTGCATCTTCAAATGTGCTTTGTAGAAATTCTGACATGTAAGGTGTTTTTAAGCAAAAGAGAGGGAAAAAAGCAGTATCTGGTTAGGAAAACTCTGGGAAAAAAATAATATATTTGCCAAATACATGATGTACTTGAAACATCAAGTAAAGTTCTATTTCAAATCCTGTCCTTCTTTGGACATGGGATACAGGGTAACTCTGAGACTTCAAACAAGTCATCTCTTCTCTTAAAAGAGTAGATGTTATCAGTTAATTATATTAGTCACAGGACTGGAGAGAGGTGTTTCAGAGCCAAGGCTTCCTTAGTGTCTCTTAGTGCTTCCATTTTCTTTTCTCATTAAAAATCAGTAGAATTTTGAGAAATCAACCCAAAGATTTCATACTTCCTCTGTAATTTTATTCTTAAAAAGAGCAGTCTGATACTGAATTATTTACATAAGATTTATGACAGAATCTTCATTCCTTACTCTTTAGAACCCATGTGATTTGGAGCAGTGGCTAATAGTGGTAGTAGGGGGAGGGAGAGGAGGGATGGAGGAGG
>RJWH01008263.1:0-32085 GCA_004363575.1 Solenodon paradoxus
CAGGGGACAGGGAGCATGGCGTCCTGGTGTCCACCCCATGTGAATCTACCTGAGGGGACCCATGGACTTCATTTATGCTCCTTCAAGACGAATAGCTTCCAGGTGAAATCAGGTGGTGATTCTTTAAATTGTTTAAAGAATCCCTTTGCTGTGGGGGCACAGATGGAACCCTCTTCTAGAAGCACTGGAGGCTGGCAGAGGAACAGGGAAGGATGCTGAGTGTTGGCCTTGGGTTTAATAGTAATCCAGCCTGGCCTTGGTTTCTGCCATGGACGCGCAGTACCAGGAGGGCCTAGTCACCTTCCTGGTCTTGGCCCATTTCCTTCTCTCACCTCCTAGGTCCTTCTATGACTAGCATTTCAGGTTCTTGAGTGCAGTCTCCCAAAGTTATTCAAGTCCACTCAAAGCATTAGTAAGAACAGTTTTATTTGGAAAAAAAGGAAAAGATAAAGGTCCACTCAGCAGTGACAAGGAGCCTTCCTGTTTGGCAGAAAGGAGGTTAGGAAGGTTGGGAGATGACCCCAATCTTATATAGGCCAGTTACTGAGAGCTATTTTGTTAATTTCATTTTTCTTACCTGGTTCATGTCTCCTTTGTGAATTTATTCTCCTTTTCCAGTTTTCACATCATTTTTGTTATTTAGTGTTGCCTCTTCCTGCTTTTTCAGTTTCAATCCCCCATTCTGTTACCTTCATCTTCAAAAAATATTTACTAACCACACTGGGTCTCAGTGCTGCCTGTCCTTCCCTCCAAGTCACTATCTGTCCTGAGCCCCACACGGCCTCACAGGAATCACCATCCACTAGCCCCGTCTCTGATAGACTCTCATCCCTGAGGGTACCAGACACAGGTTTCCAAGGGAAAGGAAGGAGAGCTCTTCCTGGTGTGCCTTCAGGGGTGCTGATACCCCACATCCTTCTGTCCCCAGAGAGAGAATCTCAAAGACCACAGTCTTATCTTCAGGAATTCAAGTCCACACTCTAAATTCTTACAAAATCCAGAACTGTGAACCCCCCGTGATACCTTCATGCTGACAGAAGATGTCAAGAATGTTGACATGTAGACACCAAGTCTTTCTTCTCTAACAGAAGACTCTCCACTGGGGAACAGGTGTCAAACCCAGGACACCTCCATCCCAGTATGAAGGTCTTCTCCTAACATGGGGGCTTGTTGGGCACAGACCTCGCATTAGCTGGGGAGGAGCGGATCCTCACATTCCCAAGACTGGAACTCCTCTCGAGGGGACAGTTTTGGTGACCCGATACTGGGGACACACACTGAGCAGCTTTGCCTTGGTGCAGACCAGCTTTCTTGAGGAGCAAACCCTCACGAGATGTGTGGGGCCATAGTCCACTGTCATGGAATGCTATGACTTCAGGACAGGACTAATTAAGTATGATTCTCATGTTTTCACCATTATCTGGATTTATTTGCTGAGCTTACCTGAACCTATGAGATTTTTACCACAGTGGGTACATGTCCCTCCTTCAGTCTCAGGTTGGTAAATTGGGTCTTCACATAACCTGGTGAGGTCACATCAGAAGCTCAGCAAATTCTCTGATTTATCCAGAATCCTTATCTCGGGTCCTTCTCCCTCAGGAATGTTAGTTCTGCTACTAAACCAGCATCCAGAGGTGTCTCCTCATGGCACTGCATTTCCTGATTTTCTTTTAACAACAGTAAAAGTGTCCCAACATAGGAATATCTGAGGATAGATACTAATTCCTTAGGACAACTGATTTCTCCATTAGGAAATATGAACCATTGAAACCCATGTGATTATATAAAATTAAATGTGTATAAACATACATGCCCATACACAATGGAATTTTCACTCACCAGAAAGAAGAGCCAAGGAAATGAGTAACTAAAGACAATTGAGCCTTATGTTAAGGCCAGGGGACCATAAAAATAATTAAACAGGTCATAAAACAAGAAATAAAATCATTTTACAAAAACTGAAAGAAAAATCCCCAACAAACAATAATGCATGTGATCACTGACTGATGTGTGTCCTTCGGTTCTGGGGAGGAATCTTAAGCGCATGTGGGCCCCTTCGGTCTCCACCCGAACAGCTGTCAGAGACAAGACACACTAAAATGTGCAGGGACCCATCCTGGGGTTCATCGAGAGCCCAGGCCTGTTCTCACACCACCCTCCTCGAGATTCCAGCTCCATCAAGGGGTGATTCATTCTCCTCATGGCCTCCTGAGCTCAGGGCTCTAAACATGACGTGACATCTATTACCAGGATCCTCAGAGTTACTTCTAGGGCAGGTGGAAGAACCTGTCCCTCCCACATGGGCCCCTGAGCTGACCCGTCGACAAGCTCAGAGCTGCCCCTGACTCAGCCCAGGTGAGCGGCAGCCCTGCCGTCCATTCCCACCCTGTACCCTGCTGCCCTCACTCTTCATCCCGGCCTTCTGCCCAGGGAATGCGTGGAGGACAGAGGCATGTCCCTGTCACTGTTCTCTGTAGGGCAGGTCCAGGAGGACCCCTTGATCAGATCTGAGTCACAGGCAGTGTCCAGTCTTCCAGGGAAATTTCTCTGCTGGGTCACTATGTTTTGGGCCTTGTAATCGTATTGACCATTTCTACAGCTGTCCACACCAAAGGCGCAAGTGCTGCTCTAACAACACTCATTGGCTGGTGTCAGTGGGCCCATGGGCCTAGGGGACCTGCACAGCAGATGCCCGAGCATGTGTCAGCATGTGTCAGGGCTGACATTCACTGAGTGCCACACGTGCCAGGTGCTGAGACAGACACTGCTGAGATTCTCTTGTTAACCCTCAACTCGTGCGAGTGAGAGTGATCATCATTATGTCCACTTCACAGATGAGAGAGTGACGGCTAAGTGACTTCCGCGTGACGCTGACGAGCACCAGAGCAAGGATGCACACCCAGCGTGACAGGCCCACAGCTCACACGGCGTGTTCTACACTCTCAGACACTCTTGACTGCTTTTATCCACAGACCTTTACAAGTCCTCTCTCACTGTGATAAACATCACTGAGCTCCTCCACTAAGTCAGTAGACTCTCACTTGTGATAAGTCAACTTTTTCACATTTTGGGAATGAGAATAATTACATTTCCTCAGTGACTTTCTTTTAACCACTGTCACTCCCCTCTAAAGGTGGCTATGATCATCCTTCATCCTCCTGTATTTTTGAGTTTGCTCCTGTCCAACAGAGCATGGAAACACAAGTCCTTGTGGACTCAGAAGCAACTGAAGCCCACAAGAGAGACCACTCCTTCAATTCCCAAAATCTGAAAAGATGCAACCACCTCGGAGCAGCAGGTACACCCTTGTCCTGTGCTGGTTTCTAAACCAGCCAACTGTCAACGAAGCTCCCTAAAGACAGGGCAGATTTGAGGACTGAACATACTTGATGAGCCTCAGCATGTGCTATGCCAGAAAGGAAGACATGGTACATACATACACAGACTTACTCACATGCATGTGCACACTTGTATATACAGATGTGCAAATATACTATGCTTATAGACACATACACATGTGTATATATAAACACATATACCTATATACATGTATGTACATCCTGTATGTACACATAAACACATATAGACCTACATATCCATATATATACATACATACACTTACAGACATGCAGAGACACTACATGTGCAGACACACACAATGATATATATCATTGTATATATATCATTGTATATATATCAAAGGGACACAGGAATCAGCTAAACCATCCAGTACGAAAAACAGCAGTTTGGGTGCATCCTTGTGACTCAGACAGCTAAGGTGCAGATGATATAGAATCCAAGAACCCCAGTTTGAAGCCCAGAACTGGGATCTCAATTCACCAGTTTGAATAATAAAATGAATAAGGTATAAGATTGATCTCATTGTGTTCATTCTGATAAGTATAAGTGATTGTATAAATAATAAATGGAGTGGGGACGTATCTCCCATGCAGAATAATTTCAAATATGCCAGTTGATATTCACTCTCAAGTGATCACCCATGGTTTAGGAGTGGACAGCATATGTGTATACACAATCGAATACTATTCAGCTATAAAAATGATGTTTTATCATTTGCAGCAGTGTGAATGGACCTAGAAGTCATTATGGTTGATGACATATGTCAGATGCAAAAACAAAATATATTATTTCAGTAATATGTGGAAGATAAAAAAATTTTAAAAACCCATTATACCCAAGATAGAGGACTGTCAAAATCTTGAGTTTACCTCCCCTGACACAAGGATTCAGACTTTGAAAAAGAAGCGAAGATTGAAATACCAGCATCTTCAAAAGAAAAACTGTTAGAAAATATCATAAAGTGTTGGAAAACATGAGACATAGACTTTCCAGGATTTCTCCCCAAGCACTGTGACCCAAGGTGAAGAGGGACACCAAGGATATAGAGCCTTTTCCCAGGGACTGAGGGTTTACTCCATAACACATGCCCCAGCATCTGAGAACTGTAACTGAGAAGGGATTGACACATACTGGTGTGAAACAGCTGTGCTTTCCTTGGAGAACAATGGGATTCTGGGGAGCAAATATTAGGAAAAGTGAAGGGGGAGTCAACGGGTGAGATGTTTATAGATCTATGTGAAGGGTTTTATTTGTAGAACCAAAACTTCAGTGAGAGGTATAAGAAAGTGGGTTACCTTCTTTTGAACAGATACTCTGTTGGTGTCCACTCAGACTCTCTTTTGTCAATGTTTTCAGCACTTGCTGATGCCACATTGGAGTGTGGGTTGGCAGTACTATCCAGGGTAGCATGTGTAAATCTCCTACTCTCTGCAATCAGCAAGTCCTAGTGGCTGCAGTTCTCCTGGCTACCAGGGCAACAATCCCCTAGGATAGTAAGAGGTAGCCAAAGCTTGCAATCCTGGAACAGGAAGCCAAAAGCTTTTCTATAAAGCTCAGTTTGTGGTGTTTTGACAGACTGCTACAGAGAGGGTCACAAGAGACACCAGTGTCTGAAAATCAGCTGCTCCTCCCCTTGATTGGCCACTACTAAACCTTCCTGCTTATAGGATAAAGCCCTAGCCCCTGGCATTTGGAACACCTACCCAACGCCTGTACACTGTTATCTTAATCCTAACACCAAGCCACTATACAAGGAAGGGAAAGAAGGCCATTTAATCTAACACAAAGACATAAAGTACCAAATAAAATGAAGAGACACATATATTTATCCCAAATGCTGAATCAAGAAAAAAGTAAAAAACAATTATGATGCAATAGAATTTAACAAGCCACCAGAAGACTTCAGAGCAACAGCCTTGATTACTCTTATTGAAATTAGAATGACAATGGATGAACAAAATAAGAGCTACAACGAAGATGGAGGAAATATGAAAATGTTCCAAACAGATATTATAACACTATAAGCACATTAGCTGTACTAATAAAACACAGTAGGTGGTCTTAACATGAGATAGAAAGATGCTTCTGATGGGATTAGTCAGCTAAAAGAAAGGGCAGTGGAAAGCACCCAAGCAGACCTGCAAAGAAAAAGAATTTAAATGAAGAGAGATTGTCTAAGTGTTTGGGGATTATATCAAAAAGAACAATATTTGTATCATAGGCATTGCAAAATGAGATATAAAAGGGGCAGAACATTTAATAGAAGATATACTAGCTGAGAATTGATCTAATCCAAGGAAGAAACAGACATCCAGATCTAGAAAGTTCAAAGAGTTAAAAAAAAAATCCAAGCAGACTGACACACTGTAGATAAAATGACAAAAATTAAAGATAAAGAGAGAATCTAAAATCAGCTAGAGAAAAAAAGTCACATATAAGGGAACCATTTTAGATTTTCTGTGTATTTCTCAGGAGAAACCTTACAAGACAGAAGGGAATGACATTATATATTCAAAGTGCTGAAAGAAAAGGACTTACAACCAAGAGTACTTTACCACTCTAAGTCATTATTTAGAATTGAAGAAGTTATGAAAAAGCTTTTCAGAAAAATTAATGGCTAAAGGAATTAATCACAACTAAACCAGCCTTGAAAGAAATGCTAAACACATTTGAAAATACAAATAAACCTCATTGAAAATTAGCAAGAAACCAAAAGTATTAAATGTTGGGAGAGAGTAGAAATGTGGACTGCTAAAATGAACTTGAGATTAACATGATTTCAAGTTAAAAATGTTATAAGCATAGAAATTTATCCATAAACACAACAGTAATATAAAAAATAATACTTAGTAAAAATAAAGAAGAAAATGAAACAAGATGAAAGTTTTCAAAGCACAAGAAAATAGTATAGAAGAACAAATGTATTGTGATGTCCAGAAAACAGAACAAAATAGCAAAAACGATTACGTAACATTAATCACTCTAAATGTTAATAGTTAGGAATAACCTAATTGAAAGTCTTAGAGTGGATAGAGAGAAAAAAAACACCAAAAAACAAAAACATAATCAACCTTTGTGTTGCATAAAGAAACCCATCTAAATTCTAAAGGTAAATGTAGGCTCAAAGCCAAAGTCTGGAAGACAATCATGTAATTGCATGGTAATCTTAAAAAGCAAGGCCATAATAGACACGTACCTCAAGAAACAAAAAAAAAATCACACATAAACAATCTAACTCTACATTTAAAGCAAACAGAGAAAGAAGAACAATCAAAGCCAAAAATCATCAAAAGAAAGGAAATAATTAAAATTTGAGCAGAATATATAAGTGAAATAGAAAACAAAAAGCAATCCAGAAGCTCAATGAAACCAAAAGTTGGTTCTTTGAAAAAATAAAGAGAATTTACAAGCTATTAGCTAGACTCACAAAGAAAAAAAAGAGAGAAAACTCTTATAACTAAAATCAGAAAAGAAAGCGGAGAAGTTACAACAAATACCACAGAATACAAAACATCGTAAGAGACTACTATGAATAACTCTATTGCAAGGAAGTAGAAACCCTTGAGGACATGGACAGATTTCTAGAAAAATACAGTCTACCAAGACTGAAAGAGGAAGTATTGGAAAATCTGAACAGGATAATCACAAATAAATTGAGGATGTAATAAAAATTCTCCCTAGAAATAAAAGCCCTGATTACTTTTCTATGGGTTTTACCAGACCTTCAGGGAAGAATTAATACCTGTCCTTCACAAACTCTTCTAAATATTGGAGAACAGGGAACACACCCAAATACTTTCTATGAAGCTAGCATCATGCTGATGCCAAAAGTTGATACAGATGTCACTAAGAAATGAAATTACAACCCAAATCTAATGAACATAGATGCAAAAATTCTCAAGAAAATATTATCAAACTGAATCTAGCAGTGCATCAAAAAGATCATCCATCATAACCAAATGGTATTTATCCCAGGGATGCAAGGATGGTTCGACATAGGTAAATCCATTAATGTAATACACCATTTCAACAAGAGTAAGAAGAAAAACCACATGATCATATCAATAGATGCAAAAAAATCTTTTGACAGGATTCAACACCCCTTTATGATAAAAACCCTGTATAAAATGAGGATGGAAGGTACATACCTCAACTTGATAAGGCCATATACAACAAAACCACAGCCACCATCAAAATCAATGGCGAAAAACTGAAATCATTTGCTCTTAGATCAGGAACAAGGCAAGGCTGTCCACTCTGATCACTGCTGTTAACATCGTCCTGGGGTCTTAACCAGAGCAATCAGGCAAGAAAAAGAAATAAAAGAAATTCAAATGGAATGAAGGAAGTAAAACAATCATTATTTGCAGACAACATGATCGTATATATTGAAAACCCTAAAAACTCTGTCAAAAAATTACTAGAACCCACCAACAAAAACAATAAAGTGGCAGGCTACAAAATCAATGCACAAAAATCCATTGAATTCTTACATGCAAACAACACACTAGAAGAAAACGAAATCAAGAAAATGACACCATTTAAAATATAATTGAAAAGAACCAAATATCTTGGAATACATTAACAAAGGAAGTAAAAAACCTATGCAATAAACACTACAAGTCCTTTTTAAAAGAAATAGAGGAGGACACAAAGATAGAAAGACATCTCTTGCTCATTTTTGGGAAAAATCAATATCATCAAAATGGTCATCTTATCAAAAACAATATACAGATTTAATGCAATCCCCATTAAAATCCCATTGACTTATTTCCAGGAAATAGAACAAAAAATATTATAATTTGTATGGAACTACACAAGACCTCAAATAGTCAAAGCAATTTTGAGAAAAAAGAATGAATCTGGAGGGGTTACACTCCCAGACATTGAGCTATACTAAAAAGCAATAGAGATAAAAACCATTACCATACTGTTTTTTTTTTTTTTTTATCACTATTGCTTTGTAGTATAGTTAACTAGGAGAAGATATTTGCATTTCCTGTTTCTGACAAGGGCTTAATATCTAAAGTATACAAAGAATTCATAAAACTCAATAACAGAAAAACAGACAATCCAATTAAAAAAACCCCCCAAAAAACAAAAACAGAAACAAAAAGGAGGAGTAGTTGGAGACATATTTTTCCGAAGAGAATATATGGATAGCCAAAAGGCACCTGAAAAGATGTTCCAATTCCTTGGCTAACAGAGAAATGCAAATTAGAAGAAATGACATATCACCTAAACCTGAGAGACTGACTGTTATCCAAAGTTCGTAAACAACAAAATGTTGGCAAGGATGTGGAGAAAAGGGAACACTTTTGCACTGTTGTTGGGAGTGTAAACTGGTGCAACCTTTATGGAGAACAATATGGAGATTCCTCAAAAAGTTGCAGATGGAAATCCCATATGACCTTGACATCCCACTTCTGGGTATTTGCCCAAAGACACAAAAACACTCATTCGCAGAGACTTATGCACCCCCGCCCCCCCAAGTTTACTGCAGCTCCATTCACAATAGCTAAGGACTAGAGACTACGTAAGTTCCCATCTGACAGATGAATGGATAAAGAAGATGTAGTACATATATACAATGGAATACTACACAACACTTAGAAGAGGTGAAATTCTGTCATTTGAATCAACATGGAGGGATCTAGAGGGGATTATGCTAAGTGAAATAAGTCAAAAGAAGAAAGAATGATACCAGACAACCTCACTCATAGGTGAAATTGAGTAGACAACACAAAAGAACAGATGAAACAAAACCAATCTTTGGATATTTGCAACAAAACTGGTTACCAACAGGGAATTGGATAGGGGAGGGGGGACAAATGATGGTGGAGCCCACTGGACAATGGTAAAGAACATTTGATGATTTGGCGGAGAGTAGGGTTTGTTTACCCATATTCAGGAATGGAAGCTATACATGTGAGTTTAATATAGTGTGTAAAATTATTAAAAAAGCAAGGCTAGTCATGCTTATATCAGATAAAATAGACATTCAACTAAAGAAAGTATTGATTTGTCTCAAGTACTCATGTAACATTCTCTAAAATAGACCCTATGTTGGAAAAACTCCCAGATTTGTCCACAAATTTATTAAGATTGAAATCATACCAAGTAACTTCTCCAATAAATGTATACAACTAAAAGCAACTATGACAAGAAAGATGGGCATTTCCAAAATATGTGGAGGCTGAACATTCTGAATGACTCTGGGGTAGTAGATGAGATCAAAGGAGAAGGAAAATAACATTTGAAGACACACGAAAATGAAGATGTGAGCTATCAGAACTTACAAGATGCAGCAAAAGCAGTGCTTATAGGGAAGTTTGTAGCAATCTAGGTGTACCTCAAGAAACAAGAGAAATCTCAAATAAATATTTTTATCCTACACATAGAGCCACTAGAAAAAGGACAATTGCAACGAAAATCACTAGGAGAAAGAAAATAATAAAAGTCAAGCAAAAAATAAATGAAGTGGATGTAAAAATATAATTCTGAAGGTCAATGAAACCAAAATCTTATTCTTTGAAAAGCTAATCAAAATTTACAAACCTATTACTGTAACAACTATAGAATAGAGAAAACTTCCATAACTTAAATCAGAAATAAAAGAGAAGTTACAACACTTACCTTGGTAATACAAAAATCTTAGGAGACTACTAACCAGCAATATTCCAATAATTTGAGGACAAGGACAAATTTTAAAAATCACAATGCCTATGAAGCCAGAATCATGATGAAATAGAAAATCGGAAGAGATCACAATCAAGGAAATTTAGGATATAATCAAAAGTCTTCATAACAACATCAACAACCCCAAAACAACAAACAAATCCAGGGCCAGATGACTTTACCAGTGAATTTTACCAAAACTTTATCTACTCTTCTCAAACTTTTCTGAGAAACTGAAGAACAGAGACTTTCAGTTTTGATGAAGCTAATGTTATACGGATTCCCAAAACACACAAGTGTAGTCCAAAAATTGAAAATTAAAGACCAGTATTTTAATGAACATAAGTGAAAAAAAATCAATAAAATATGAGCATAGGAAATTCAATAATGTACCAAAAGGGTCACTCATGACCAAGTGGTATTTGGTCTGGGCATGCAAGGATGGCTCAACATACACAAATGTATTAATGTAATATACCATATACCACATCATGAGAAGAAAGAAAAATATCATTATATCAAGAGATGCATAGAAAGCATTGGGCAAGATTAAAAAACATTAATGATTAAAAAGTTTCCATAAAATAAGGCTATAGGGAATATACCTCAACAGAATAAAGGTTCTATATGATCAAATAACACCCAACCCCATACCCAAGGATAAAAAATTGAAATCATATCTGCTATGATCAGGATCATAGCAAGGATGTCCAATCTCACCAATGTTATTCAACATAGTATTAAAGTCCTAGCCAGAGAATTAGGCAAGTAGAAGAAATAAAGATAATCCAAGCTGGAAATGAAGAAGCTGAACTATCGCTATTTGTAGATAATATAATATACATAGAAAATAAAAAATGCCACCCAAATTATTAGATGTAAGGAGCAAAGTTATCAGCTCCAAAATTAATATATAACATTTGCTATTTTTTATATGTAAGCAACACAATAGAAGAAAGTTAAGAAAAAATTCCATTTATAATGGGAACAAAAATAATTAAATGCCTTAGAGTAAACTTATGAAATATGGTGACACACCTGAACACTGATAGTTATAAAACTTGTTGAAAGAAATAGGGATGCAAAGAGATAAAAAGATGTTCCATGCTCGTGTTTGGAAAGAATTAACATTGTTAAAGTGGGTATCTTACCTAAAGTTATAAAACAGATTAAATGTAGTCCTATCGAAATTCCACTGGCATTTTTTAAGGATGTTGAACAATTTAAAATTTGCATGGAATCATAAAGGAGCCAGAATAGCCAGGAGATAAAAGAGCAAAAGTGGGGGCACCCTGCTGGAGTAGCGGTTGGGTCTATCACCTCTGAAGGAGCACAAGCCACATACGTCAGGGTTCAAATCATGAGTCTGGGAGGAAAACATTCAGTGTGCACAACTAAATGAAAAAAAATAAAGAGCAAAAGTGGAAGTGTCACAGTCCCAGATTGTGAACTATACTAAATAGCAACAGTGATCAGAACTCTATGGTCCTGGAACAAAAACAGATACACAGATGAGTGGAATAGAATTTAATTACCAGAAGTAGCCTCACCCATATATGGTCTGCTATTTTATGAAAAAGGAGCCAAGAGCATATAATAGAGGAAGGGAAGTCTTTTTATCAAATAATGCTGGGGAAACTAAACAATCACATGCCAAAGAATGAAAGTATAACATTCTCAAACACCCTACACACAATTAATTCAAAATAGATTAGAAAATTGGATGTAAAACTGGAAATCATAAAAAACATAGAAGAAAATATAGACAAGCTGGTTCATGCCATCAACTTAGAGAGGTCTTTGGAGGTTTGATTCCAGTGGTAAGGGAAACAAACAAAAAAAACCAGTGGAACTATTTCAAACAAAATGACGTCTGCATAAATAAAATAAATGATCATCAAATGAAAAGATACCCTACTGCACATCATATATGTGACAAGAGCTTAATATCCAGATGTTCTCTATAGATCTCATAAAACTCAACAACAGTAAAACTAAAACTCCAATTTAAAAAATGAGCAGGAGTGTTAATAGTTATTTCTACAAAGAGACATACATATGTTCAACAGGCACATGAAAAGATATTATTATAATTATGGAAAATTAAAATAAAAATAATGATGTATTATCTCAAAATGTGTGAATGAACATTACCCTGGAAGCAACAAATGTCAATGAGGATTCAGAGAAAAAGGAACACTTTAAACACTGTTGGTGGGAATGAAATAGTATAATCATAATGAAAGCAGTATGGAAATTCTTCAAAATTGAGAATAGAAATTCCATATGGTCCTGTTATCCCTCTTCTGTGTATTTATCTCCCAAAATACAAAAGCACTAATTCTCAGAGATGTATGCACCCTCATGTTTATTACAGCATCATTTGCAATAGCCAGGAAATAGAAACTATGTGCTAATTGACAGATGAGTGGATAAAGAAGATGTATATAATGGAATACTATACAACCTCCCAAAAGATGAAATCCTACCATTTTTTGACAACATGGATGGAACCAGAGGGGATGATGCTAAGTGAAATATGTCAGAAGAAGAAAGGCAAATACCAGATGATATCATTCATATGTGGAATATAAAGAAACAAAGTAAAGGAACAGACAGAACAAAAACCAACCTTGGATGTTAGCAATATAACTGAGGTTACCAGAGAGGCGGGGTCCAATGGATGGTGTTGGAGGATATTAGAAATTTGGTGGTAGGTGTGTTGTGTTATCATATATATGAACATATAAACATATTGTGTAAATCAATGTTACCTTGGTTAAAAAAAAATTTAAATCCTAAAGGATGCCAAAGTAGAAAAATCTGTTTGTGCTTTAGTATATTAGAGTGCATTTTCTTTGCAGTCACCTCTACAGGGATGCATCAACTTTATTGAGGTGTCACTGACATATAAGAAAATGTGTCTATTTTAATTAGAAGCACATATATATTTAGCTCATGCAACTCAATAGCAACAAAAAAGGAAATAATTCAATTATAAATGGGGGAAAAGTCCAGATATTTTTCCAAAGAAGATACTTAATTGGTAAAGAGGTACTTGAAAAGGTGCTGCACCAGAAATTATCAGGAAAATGTGAATTATAATCACACTGAGATATCACCTCATACCTGTTGGAATGGCTACTATCAAAAATAGAAGACAACAGGTATCAGTGAGGAAGTGGAGAAAAGGGAACCCTTGTGCACACTGGGTGGGAACGCAAATGGGTGCAGCCACTACGGGAAATCACGTGAGGTTTCTCAAAATTTATGATTCAAATATTCCAATTCTTAGTATGTATCTGAAGGAAATGAAATAACTAGATACCTGTACTGCCATGTTTATTGAAGCACATTTACAGTAGATGAGACAAAAATACATCCTAACTGTCCATTAATGGGTGAATGGATAAAGAAATCTTTTACATATATGAGGGCATATAGGCAGTCATCAGCAAAAAGGATACCCTGTCATTTGCGACATGATGGATAGACTTTGTGTGCATTTTACTAATGAAATTAGAAGAAGAAAAAACACTATGATTTCACTTATATGTGAAAATAAACAATCTCAAAGAAAGAGAATAGATTAGTGGTTTCCAGAGGTCAGGATTAGGGTGGGGGAAACAGACACTTACACACACACACACACACACACACACACACACACACACACACACGTTCTAAGTCAACCTTCCATTAATTTCCTAAAACAGCACAGCACCAGGCAGTTATAGCTAATAAACTCTTACTAATCTATGGTCAGTATGTGTGTGCTGTGTACATGTTATCTCTTGACACAGAAAGGATGGACACTGAGGCTGGCTTTTTGTTGAGTCTTTGAGCATGGACTGTGCTCCAGCTGACTACTCCCTGTGTCCCTGGCTCCCAGTTCCATTGCTGATGCCTCTTCCCTGAGCTCCTCCTTCCTACCGTCCCCCATATGAATCATTTTCATAATCCAATATTTGCCGGAGTTGGAGAGAATCCCTGCAATGACCAGGACCCACTGCTTAGATGAGCTCCTTTTAAAAAACGCTATGACCACAGGTGACCTGACCTCCTGTGGAAGATTACCACGTGGGGAGAGGGGGAACCAAGACAGGGTTGAGAATCCCTGTCCGGGGGTGCTGCAGAGCAGTTTGGGGAGCACAAGCTGGACCCAGATGACTCACTGTGATCACACAGTGGCTGGGACAGGGGCTGGGACCTTGGGATGGGTCCTGAGCTTCTCACGACTGCACACCGTGGCCTTAGATGAGCTGTGCGACCGTCTCTAGATCACATAACCCCACTAGGACTTCTGACTCACATCCGCAAAGTGGGTTTATCTGCAGCAGTGACCTGACTGCTGAGAGTGGGGTGAGCCAGTCCTGCAGGCTGACGGCTGCCTTCTGTTCCCAGGACCAGTAAACACCAACATTTGCATTGGGGTGCAGGCAGTTACCACGTCCCACACAGGGCTTTGTTCTTGGCCCACATCTTCTTAGTCAGGCAGCTGACAGTTGAAGCTGGTGGAAAATAAGAAGAAATTTGACTCAATGAAAGTGGTAAGGACAGGGTACATTATATTTACTGTTCATAATTTTTAAAACTTTCTCCAAATTCCTGCTATTTCTGTATCTAAGGATGTGGTCAAAGTCTAGCAAACTTTAAGGTAGAACCAGAAAGCAGACTTGAATTTTTCTACATGTGAAATTAAGTACTTTCTACTCCAAACTAAAAGTAACAAGCACTTTAAAAGAAAGGAAACAGGAGAACAAAATCACCTATAAACAGTGTCAAAAGTTCAAAATAGCTGAAGTAAAACCAGTGGATCCCTGAAGTCAAACAGTGTGTATATGCATATGAAATAGTCTCCAGTGCAGGGCCCACTTTGGATACATTATAAAATACTATTTTCCATCTCACATTTAAATCAACAACACGACATTTCATTTTATCATGCTTTTCTTTATCATTTTTTGCCACTGGAATTTTACCCAAAGGTTTTTACCTAGAACTGTGCTAAAAAGCTCCATGAAGGATCCAGATGCATCCCGCCCAGCTGTGTGGAATCACTTCTTAAGGGACTCAGATGCTCAAACACAGATAGATTTATCCTTCTGGAATATATGTTTTCAAACTATTTAGTTTTTTAATCAAATGCTATTTATTGACACTTTCAGTTTCTATTTCAGGTCAATCTGTATATGAGCCTAGATCTAAGGACACTTAAGTTCTCAATTTTGAGCCCAGCTGGTGACCTGATGGCTCTCTGTCATGTCTCAAAGGCATCTCAACCCGGTATGTTCGAGGTGACCCTCTCCACCTGGTCTACTCGTTATTCCCTGTGCTGGTGAGTGACACCACCACTATACTGTCGTCCTGACACTGTGTTCTACTTCAATCTGTAGCCAACCTATGAGTACGTGATCTCAATTGTATTTTCTCTCTATCTCTAAATCATCTGTCCTTCCATCTCCACTGCTACTACTCTACATTGTTTCCTACCATCTTTTTATTTGTAAAAATTTCCAAATAGGTTGTGTATTCCATGTAATTTTGGAACCGTTGCTGTATCTTCTGTACTAAAGCAGAGTAAAGGTAAGTATTATGTCATCACTTCTTAGAGATTCCATGTTGCTTCCTGCACCTGCACTGCAGGCTGGGAGGCTCTGCACTGCCGCTGCCCACTGTGTCTTTTTTTTTTTTTTCCCTATCATGTGGACCTAATTGCATTAAAATGGCTGCCTTTTTGTTCCTCAAACACATCAGGTCCATCAATCACAGGTCCTTTGCATATGCTGCTTCATTCTGTGGGAAACTCTTCCTGCTCCCATTTTCCTGTTTTTCTGCTCACCATTTCAATCTTGCATTAAGTGTGAGTGTCACAGCAATCCTTCCCTGCTCCTCATCCTTGCAGGAGAGTTCCATGTCAGATACTCTCAAAGAATTTCTAAATGCTCTATTTCTTCAGAGCATTTATCTCTTTCTAAATCATATTCACTGGAGTTATTTTACTTAAGTCACTTAAGCTCCAAAGTTCTAATATAAATTCAAATTTCCAAAGAAACCCCAAGCTCTGAGTATATAACTTGGTGGATATGGGGTTTCATTGGCAGCATGCACGCTGTAAGGTAAAGACTCACTGATCAGGGAGCCCTGCTCACCACACTCAGGCAGGAAGGGCTCCCTTCCGGTTGAGCGGACGCTGCAGACAGCGCTCTCGGTTCATTCTCTCCCCTTATCTCCAGATCTTCAACTTCCGGAGCCTTCCCTTTGGATGAACAGTGCTAAGGGTCTCAGACAGTCCAGAACCTTCCATGGAAATGCCTCCCAGGGAAGATATTTGCCCTGAGTCTGGTGACACCGTCAAGCGCTCTCCAGGTTGTGAGGATCTGACGTGTGGGGTGAGCAGGAGTGGTGCCAGCTGCGCTGTGAGGAAGGGCAGGACTTGGGGACACTGAAGGTCAGGCTGCCTGTCTTCTCTCACCCTGAGATCCTGTATCACCTGCTCATCTGACTGAGGGCAAACACACTGAGATGCCTCGGTGTCGCTAGCTGTGCCAGCCGCATTCCCAGAAGGGCGGTCTGAGATCCTCACAAATGCAGCAATTATTCTCTGGTCTCTCGTTGTCTCAGAGCCAGTGCCCGCTCCCCAGATCCTGGTCACATCATTGTCCATCCCAGGAGGCTGGTGCCATATCACCCTGAAGTGCAGGGCCCAGTGGGCTACCAAGGATCTGAAGGTGACCTGGGCGAGCAGGGGCCTCCCCAGGGAGCTGGAACAATGAGGGACATTGGATCTCCCCACCTCCAGGGCCCTGACGGTGAACCTCGCCCTGAGCCAGCCCAACGCCAGTGTCACTGTGTGGCCAGCAACCTGGTGGACCAGAAAACCGACACCTCGGACCTGGGGGACTTCTTTTGGGATCAGGGAGGTGCCGGGCAGGGTGCGTGTGCCACCTCCTGTTACAGGAGGGGTCGCAGTTGGGGACAGTGGGTTGGTGCTCTGTTCCCAAGATGTGACTCCACCCCCGCACTCCCCTTGCCCCCCGCGTCCTGGACAACACCGGGAGGTGACTCAGACAGCAAATGTTGACAGAGGAAAGGAAACCGGGGAGAGAGGTGGGTTGGGGCTTAGAGGAAACACAAAGAGCAGCTGGCAGGCACCGGGCAGGCACCAGTGTTTGCTCGGCTCTCAGCCCACTGGCTCCTCTGCGCGGTCAAGGCGCCACGCTTGTCGTCATCGAGCTCCACGCACACTGCTGTCGGAGGAGACGGGAGACGGGGCGCAGTTGACCGCGGTGTTGGGAGAACTTAGTCACAGGCTTCCAGCTGGAATAGGTGCTTGGAGCACAGTCAGGCCTGTCACTGGTGCGGAGTAACCACAGGACACTTGCCGGGTTGTCGTGAAGCCGAGGACGGAGAAGGACTCCGTGGTGCGTTTCGTTTCCATGAGACACTCTTGGCTCCCAGGAAACTGCCAAAGCTCATAGGACATGTGAGTCCAAAGTCCCGGTTTCCCCAGAAGCAGCAGGGCGAGAAGTGTGCCGGCCCGGGCGGGGCCCGCCGTGGGAGCCTGGCACCCCAGGAGCCTCGCCCCCGCCTCTCCCTCCTGCTCAGCGTGCCCACAGGGACCAGGACTCGGCTCTCACCCGCGCTGCCCTGGACCATGCTGGCCAAAGGCCTCCTGCTCCTCGGGCTCTTCGGGAAGCTGGGCGCTCTGCTGGCCAAGAAGCAGCCTGGGCGGACGAGGGGAGGGGAGGCAGCCAGGCCGGGACCCGCGGGGTCTCATTTCCTCACCTGAGCTGTGTCAGCTTTCAGAAAAGAGAGGCTGTTTCTCACTTCTGCTCAGTCTTTAAACATTGTTAGGCCCAAATTCACTTACTTTGTACGACTTGAAGGGATCCATCTGTAATAGGATAATGGCTTTTATGTCTTTTAGAAATAAATACTTACATAAGTTTTAGGATGTGTTCTATGTTGGTAATTTTAGGTTCATGCACAGAGCAAAACAATTTTAGTGCTCTTAATGTTTTTAGAAATCATATTTCCTGAATATCTAAAATGGACTAGATGTGAATTCCACCTTAAACTTCCTCTACATTAATCATACACATGAATTGCATATTAAATCAGAGTTTTTCTGCTGTTGCAGCTGTTTGTTATTAGAAAACAAGGCACCTTGATGAAAGGCTGAGGGGAAACTGGGGGAGGAGCCCACCCTGAGGTCTGAGGGCCCTTGTCGGGTTCCAGCTTCTCTCTGATCTGTTCACAAAAGCCCTTTGGTGGGTCAGTGGGTGGTATGAGGAGCACTGATGGAGTTACCCCTGCACTCCCTCCACTTGGAAATAATGTGGGATTTCTATGTTTGCTTTGCTTGGGGGTTAAGTAAAGCACCACACCCCTGGAGCAGAGGAGAGGCATATGCCCCAGCTAAACCTCAGCTCACACATGATCATGAGCACAGACCAGATGCTCATGGGGTTAACAGGGTCAAAGGAGGGTTAACAGAAGTGGAACACAAAGAGGGGAGGGAGGGAGGGAGGAGGAGCTCTGCCTGGAGGACAGGGAGCCTGGAGCTGATTCAGGCTCTGGAGGTGGAGCAGAAGATGCCGAGTCCTCCCCCGCAGCATCTCTCATCTGCTCTGACTCCCGCTCTGAGCAGCCCAGTGACAGCTTGTTTCCCCATGTGGCCTGTCTTTGGGAAGAGAATGCCCTTATCAGGACACAGTGTCATCTAGTCCTGTTGTCAGGTATACTTCCTATCATAAATCAATCAATCAATGATCTGACTTTGTCTGTAGGGGTCTAGAGACAGGATTTTGCCTCCCAAGTCAAGCTGTTTTCTTGCCAGTGGATGAGTTGGGCTCCAGGACTCATCCCAGATGGAGTTTCTAGACCCAATTTAGCACCAAGGGTCAGAATCCACTTTGGTGAGCACACACCTGTGATGCCGACCTGGGCCTCATGCTTCTCTCTTTCCTTCTCTCACCCACACTTCCAGCACCTCGTGCTGAGCACACACTGAGGACCACCCTGAGGAGGGACTTTCATCCTCTCCCCCATGGACACTCCCATTTGAACGTTTTGCGACTCCTTGTAGAACAGATGATTCTGTTTTAAAACCTGATTTTGCATCACAATAACCTGAGTTTTTATCAATATTTTAAAAATAATAATTTTATTATTATTTCTTTTGTTTACAAAGGTATACTCATTTCAAGATATTGAAATTCTTCTCAGGTATGGGCATGTAAGTCATATCTAAGTTCACTTGCCCCAAAAGGCCACAGAGTCACACCCAGACTCCAGGGAAGAACATACAGAACTTCAGAAGGAGAATGAGTGTAGAGAGTCAGGAGACGTGGCCTGGGAGGTTGGGTGAAACCTGGGATATTTCAGAGTGAGAGTCTGGAGAGATGGCAAGTTGCTGATAAAGGACACTATGGGGCATCCACTGAGAAAGGGGAAACAATAGCGAGTCTTGAGTGCAACATGATGACGGTGATTCAGGAAGGGCATGTCCACTACCACTGAGATTCAAGGGAGATGACCACTGAAATAGCTGTGGGGTAAAGCTGATGGAATTCCCTGGTGAGCTGGACAGGAGGAGATTCAGTGGAGTGGTGGCAACAATTCATAAGGAGATGCAATTTGAGAGATTTCCCCAAATAAGGTGTGCAAATGGTTAGTATGCACATGAAAATACTTTCGATGTGGCAATCATTAAGTAATGAAATTCAAAAGCACAATGAGTGAATATAATGTAGTATATACACATGTTGATTTATAGATGCAAAATAATTTAAAATTTATGTTACGAAGCATTTTTACTTTACTGAAAATTCATTTAAATTATAAAAACTAAAAAAAACCCCACCATGAGATATAACTTCTCATGCACTAGATTAATAGGAGTCTTGTAGAGACAATGTGCGAGGACACTTGTTGGTGGAAATGTAGAATCAGTGCAGTTGCAGGAGGAAGGCAGGAATGAAAGAATGAGAGGAGAGTGAAATTTAAGAAGCATTATACAGGATAACCCATGGAAGATGGTGACGGATGGATTTCTGGAATGAAGGAGTAAGATGACTAAAATTATGAGCTACTTGGACCTAAATCATGCTTATGTCACTTTGTCTTGAGAGAGCTTGGATGAGGTACTTACATCTCTGGGATTTATTTATCTATTTGCATTCCTGCCATGTTGGGGTTTATCACAGAATTGTTGATGACCTCAGTGGGAAACTTATGTGAAGCCCATTGATAAAGTTATGAACAGTAATGCAAAAGAGAGCTGTTGGAGGATGGAGATGCTGAAATCCACAACACACCCTGGATGGAGAGAAAGGAATGCCCACAGGACCCATGAAGGAGAAGTACCTCCATTCTGATGGTCTCTTCCGTACCAGGTGTCAGGTTCCTCATCCTTTCTTCCCACCAAGACCACATGTCCACTTAGAGGGCAATGCCTCTTGAAACCAGCAGCTGCTCCATGAAGCATTAGGATGGAATCTTGATTTAGATGCTACATCATTATCCCACTTTGGGGCACCCGAGTCAGGAGACCAGGATCCTTAGGTGAGGAACAAATGGAGGATCTTCCCATGAATACGCCAGGATTCCAAGAGCCTCAGTGACCATGTGGTGAAAGGTAGGATATGAACACTGAAATCATTCAGTCAGTGTTGGATTATAGTTCTAGTTTGGGATTTTAGGTTCTTGTCATGAAAAATTAGGATAATAATAGCTATCATAGAGTTCTTATAAAAATTAGATGAATAATATCTACAGAATGCCTGAGACAACACTAAGAGTCAAAACCAATTCACTTTAGGCTCGAAAAACTGGTTTAATGGTTGTTTTTTTTTTTCCTATGGTTTTACGTTTTGCCTTATGTGAGCTGGACAGGGTCAATGGGTGGTCACATCCTACACTGCTCCTGCACTTATGGGCATTGATGCTCAGCCTGACTAGTCACCTGGGAGCTACTGCAGAGAAGTTATCCCTTGCTCTTTCATATTTCTGCTTATCAGAGGGGGAAGAGGTAGAGAGAGCCATTATATGTCCCACCCCATCATGCACCAAGCACAGACTCCTAGCATTGCTTCCCATTGCTTCAGCCCCAACTCTGAATCTTATTTCTGAGCTCAGAGGTGAAGCAGCTCAGCTGAGGTAAGCTAGGAGGGGAATCAAGAGACCCAGGAAAGAAGGCCAGCAGACAAGGATCCAGAGTTCATAGGACCAGGTGAACCCACCTTTGTCCAGGACCCAAGACCTAACACAAAAGGCAAAGGCTTTAAGGAGGTAAGGACCACTTGGGAGGAGAGAAGCAGGCTTCATTAGGTCCTCAGGCAATGTGAACTAGAAGAGGGTAGGAAGCTCTCACCTCAACCTCTGTATCAGGTTCATTTATGGGAGGTCATTGGCAGGGTCATAGATGTCATTGGTAGGGATACAGGGTGTCTGACAGGGTCATGGTGGTCATCAGCAGGGTCATGGCGTTCATTGACAGGGTCATGGGGGTCATCAGCAGGGTCATGGCGTTCATTGACAGGGTCATGGGGGTCATCGTCAGGGTCATGGGAGGTGAGTGGTGGGTACAGAGGAAGTCATTGGCAGGGTTGTGGAAGTTCATCAGTAGGGATGTGGTGGTCATAGATGGTCATGACCCATCTGTAGGGTCAGACAAGTCTGCCCTGCTGACATGTGGAACCAACACCAGAGATCTCAGCAGCCCATGTTCTCTGTGTCTATCTCCTCTGAGCCCATGAGAATCAGTTTGTGGCCCAGACCCTTCACAGGGACAGAAGCTTATCTTCCTGCCCTGGCTTTCCCTGCCCATCCACTCCGAGGATGCCCAGTTAGTGCTACGGGAAGACCAGTACAGGGGGACTGTGGCCGAAACTTTGGTTTTGTGTCCAAGGTGTTAGGAAAGGTAAATGGAAGAGCATTTCCAAGCCTTTGGGATGAAGACATGTACCACTGAACATTGACTTGGAAGGAATATTGGGCTGGAGGGTAAATTTCAATAGGCAGGAACAGGATTGAGGACTTGAAGAAAGAACCATATTTACAGGAAAAGGGACAGGAGTAACAGAAGAGGTTGACCTAGGACTGGAGTCAGCAGGATTGTGGGGAAGAGGATCTGAGAAGAGATGAGTTAAGCCCCATACCTTTCCACATGGGCGGGAAGAGAATGCACAGTCTAATGAGCAAGGGCTTACCCACTCAAGGTCAAGGAAAAGCTAAGACTGTTTTCATAGGACAGCCCTTAACAGTGGCTTCTCATGCATTCTCTGTAAAGTAGAAGACTGTAGGGCCTCACGTAGTACAGATTCCTCTGCCCACTCTATGGGAAGGGGTGCTTGGGCCCATAGGCAGAGAGTAAGGTCCAAGTTAGCACAGAATGGAGGACTCTGACACATGTCTAATGTGTGTTAGAAGCTTCCAATAACACACACAAAAGTTACAAAGGAAGGGTCCCACTACCATCTTTCAGCATGGACCCCAGGCCTCCATTGTGTCATGGTCAGCTCCCAACAGTGCCCATGCCTGGGCTCGTTTCTAGAGAGGCACACACCACGACAGAGCAGGGCCCTCCTGGAGTCAATGACGGAGCGTGCTCATCAGTGGCGGGGGTGAGTGTCCTGGGGAAGTATCAGAGGAAGTGACAGTGGTACAGGTGGCCAGGAAGCGTCTCTGCGGGTCAGAGTCATGGGATCAGGGGCAGCTAGAGCCGGACCTGGGCTAGAAGATGATGCTGTGCAGGATGCAGGCTCACAGTGGCCGTGTGCAGGACACCGATGCTCCTGGTCTTCCAGTTAAATCATTTCCGTGGTCTTGCCTGGTCTGTGGACCTCACTGTAGACAGTAGTCAGAGGCTCCTCTGCCTCCTGATGTTGCCCAGTGTTGCTCTGAGAACACAAGACAGAAGGTTCCCGGAGCCACCGAGGGACAGAGAGGATCCAGAGGGACCCCATGAAAGTAATGCTGCCATTACATTCACCAGTGAATGTCCCTGAGCATCAGAACTGCACAGCCCAGGGGTGAATTTTCTTAAAAATAAACCCAGTGACTGTATAAAGAGGACAGAGGCAGCTGGGACAGAGTGTGGAGCACACATTTGGCCAGTTCTGGGTGGAGAGGGGTGGAGGGCTCAGGCTGGACACAGATCTTACTCTTACCTTGTGCTGGCTGTTCTGATACACAGGCTGTCTCACCTCTGCATAATGGATTCCACCATCAGGGTCCCTGTTTTCTTGAACATCTGCACCTGAGTCACACAGAGAAAAGTGTGAATGTGGGACTAGGAAACCTGTACCCGCTCTGGCTAGGAATCCCAGACCGTGGTCCACCCACCACCCTTCTGCAAGGACATTCCCTGAGCAGAAAATGCAGGACGCAGCAGGCACAGATTCAGTGGGGAGGGTGACGTAAGGATTAGAAAGAGGAGGCCACCTGCTCTTGCAGTCCCTATCTTCCCACGTGACTTCAGGAGATACAGTTCAGCTCCTAGGATCAGCAGCACAACTATGATGCCCAGTACGATGCCAATCACTATGCCAGCTGTGATCTTTCCATGTGAGCCGGTTTCTACAGCATGGAGAGAGGAAGAACAAGGAGGAGAACTTGAGTGTCCATTGCCAAGGACAGGTGAAGCAGACAGAGAGGTCTGAGGGTCCCAGGTCAGAAGCTGAAGAGGGAGGGGCAGGGGGCTTTTTCATCCACTAGGTCTGTGCTCCTACATGGTGCCAGGGACACTGATATGAAGGGGAAAGTCAGCATCACCAGGCTGTCCACCAGCAGGGTCACTATGCAATAGAGGCTTAACCCAATACACAAGTCATCACCTCCTGGATGAGTCTGAAGGATGAGTAGGAGTTTACAGATACTCGGTGTGGTCAGAGTGCTCTGAAAGTTGTATAACATTGTTCAGGAAGGAGCTGTGTCACCTCTACATGGATTGGAGGGGAGAGATCTATGAAAACTGGGCCCCAAGTGACAGCACGGGGAAGATGCATCTACAGGTGTGCCTGAGGAGCAGCTTTAACAGTAGTCAGGGAGTGAGGGGTGAAGGGTGGGAGGAAAGACTGGAAGAGACAGAGAATCTGGTTCCAAGGTGGCATTCTGTTAAGATCCCAAGATCAACTTTTCAGACAACAAAACTGCACCCATCTAGCAACCATGACCTTCTAAAGGGATCAGGTTCCATCGCCTCCGCAGAGAGAAAGGACAGACACTTTTATAAGCTGTAGGAAAAGCTGATCCCTCTAGCATCATGATGACCTTTGGAGACCCCCAAAGCCAAAGGAGGAGATAATGATCTTGGGTCTGAAGTATTTTCCCCCTCAGTGGTTGACCCCAATTTGGACACTGGATTTAAACTAAAAACTTCGGGTTGGGGTGGAGAGAGGAATAGCCTCCTTGTGAGTCGAACACTGATTCTGTGCCACTCAGATACTGGAGAATGACACTGTGGGAAGGACCCAGGGGGACATACTCACCCTTTCCACCATTAGTGCACTGGTGCAGAAGAGCTGACATTTTCTTCTCCCTTCCTACCAGTGCAAGAGTTGAACGTTTCTCCTTAAGGAACATTCTACTATCTAGCCTATTAGCTGAAGGAGATAATTTAAAGTCTCCAGTGAAATCTTGGTCTCCACCCACTATGAGCTACTGCTAAACAGTTTCATTATCTACTTTCTACTTCCTAGAGCTTCCACTCCCAGACCCCAGGGCATATTTACTATGCCCTATGGGAACTGCTACTCTGATGGACTGTGATTTTTACATGGGAGTGTGCTTTGCTAAGACTAGTTCCCAGCTCTCTCTCTCTCCACTGTGACCTCGCTGGGACTGTGGCCTGATTTCACTGGAGACTGTGCCCACATCTCTTGGGTTTCTCTCCTTGCACCTTTTTTGTTCATGCCTCTGACTCTTAGGGAAGCCTCTGCATTCTTTCCCCCAACTGCAACCCTGCAGGCTGGACACTCAGGTCTCAACACAGGGCTCACTTTAGAACTTCAACAATTCCATAGTATTGAGATAAAGAGAGTCCAATTCCATAGCATTGAGTAAAGAGAGTCCAGTGTTCCAGATCAACACCCAGGTCTATTCTGTGCAATGTGATACCTAAACATAAGGCCTTTACATCAGGGGAGCTTAACACATAGAAGTAAACACAGAACACCAAACAGAGGGATGAGCCAGAGAAATACGCGTAGAATGATGCACCTAAACAAAAAATCTGAATCAACAGACTTAAGTAAGCTACCTGATGAAGACGTTAAAGCAACAGTTTGCTAATAGTAACTAAAAAAACGAGAACGGTGGAGAAAGTAAAAGAGAGCTACAACCAAGACAGAGAAAATTTAAGACAGTTCAACACAGACTCTAAGGAGCTGAGAAACTCAACAGTTTAGGTCAAGAACGCAATGTGGGGGCTCAACAGTAGATTGAAAGATGCCTCCAATAGATCAAAGAGCAAGAACTAGGCAGTAGAATTCACTGCAGCAGACGAGCAAAGTTAAAAAATAATTAAAAGAAACAAAGAGCACATGAGATCCACGGCATAAAATCAAAACAACATTCACATCATATGGGCCCCATAAGGAGAAGAGAGAGAGAAGGGGGCTGAAACTGTATTTAAAGCAATAATAGCTGAGAATTTCATTAACTCATGTAAAAAGCCTAATCCTCATGTAAAGAAACTAGAAAAAAGAATGGTCAAATCAGTAGAAAGAAATAATAAAAAATTGAGAAGAAATAAACGAAAAAGAGATATATTTTAATCTAGAGGGCAGAGACCCAAAACTGATCATTTGAAAAAAAATAAAAGAAATTGACAAACCTTTCTCTAAACTGACTAGGAAAAAAGACAGAAAACCCTCATTAACTAGAATCAGAATGAAAGAGAATTTACCAACAGATAACTTAGAAATACAAACAATGTAAGAGACTCCTATGAACAGCTTAATGCCAATAAGTAGAAGAAACTTGGGGACATGGAGAGATTTTAGAAACACATAACCTACCAGGACTAAATCAGAAAAATATGTAAAACCTGAAGAGAATTACCACAAGCAAGGAAATTCAAGAGGTAATCATAACTCTCCCCCTAAAATAAAAGCCCAGGACCAGAAAGCTTTGTAGTAAGTTTTACCAAATTTCAGAGAACATTTAATACATATTTGTAAACTCTTCCAAGAAAAATGAAGAACAGGGAGCACTTCTACTTTCTATAAGGCCAACATTACACTCATAAGAAGAGTTGACAGCGATGTCACCATGAAACAAAAGTATAGACTGATATCTTTAATGAACCTAAATGCAAAAATATTAAATAAAGCATTAGCAAGCTAAATCCAACAATACATCAAAAAATCATCTATTATGACCAAGTGGTATCTATCCCAAGAATACAAGGGTGGTTCAACATAAGCAAAGCAAGTAATGCAATACACCACATAAACAAGAATAAGAAGAAAAATCATACAATCATATCAATAAATTCAGAGAAAGCACTTGAGAAAATTTACCACCCATTTATGATTAAAAAAACTCTACATAAAATCAAGATAGAAGAAAAATACCTCAACATAATGAGGGCCCTACATGATAAATCCACAGCCAACATCATACTGAATGGTGCAAAACTGAAAGCATTTCCTCTAAGATCAGGAACAAGGCAAGACTATCCACTCTTCACCACTGCTGTTTAAAATAATATTGGAAGTTTAGTCAGAGCAATTAGTCAAGAAAAATAAGTGAAAGGAATCCAAATTGGAAACAAGGAATTAAAACTATCACTACTTTCAGGTGATAATATATGTAGATAATCCTAAAAACTCCATAAAATGACTAGCTTTAATCAATGGGTACAGTAAAGAGGCAGGATACAAAATCAATGAGCAAAAATGTATTGCTTTTTTATGTGCAGAGTAATAGAAAAGAATCTAGTCAAGAAAATTATGCCATTTGTAACAGAAGCAAGAAGAATTAAATACCTCAGAGTCTACCTAGAAAAGGAGGTGAAAGACCTTTAAAATGAAAACTATAAGATTTTTTTGAAGGACATACAGAGAGACAAAGAGGTGGAAAGAGATACCATGCTCATGACTGGGAAAAACTAACATTGTTAAAAAAGCCATCCTATCTAAAGCAATATACAGGTATGCAATCCCCCTCAAAATTCCACTGGCATTTTTCAAGGAATTTAACAAATAAAAATTAAATTTGTATGGAATCGCAAAAAAACCAAACAAACAAATAACCAAAGCAATCATGAGAAAAAAGAACAAAAGTGGAGGTATCACACTCACAGATATGGAGCTGTACTACAACATAATAGTGAGCAAAACTGTATGGTACTGGAATGAAAATAGAGACACAGATCAGTGGAACAGAAATCATCACCAAACACAGACTCAGGCATATATGGTCACCTCATGTATGACAAAGGAGCCGAGAGAACAATGTGCTGGAGAAAGGAAAGTCTTTTCAGCAGTGGTGATGGGAACACTGGACAGCCACAAGCGAAAGAGTAAATGTAGACCACCCTCTAACACTACACACAAAAATTAACTCAAAATGGATTAGAAACTTGGATGTCAGACTGGAAACCATAAAACACAGGCAAATTATTCCACGACATCAGCCTTAGATGTGTCTTTGGAACTCAACTCCATTGGCAAGGAAAACAAAAACAAAAAGAAACAAATGAAACTACATCAAGCTAAAAAGCTTTTTCACAGCAAAAGAAACTATTGCCAAAACAAAAGGACAACCTAGTGACTAGAAGATATTTGCCTGTCATACATCTGATAAGGACTTAATATTCAAAATAAACAAGGAGCTCATAAACTCAACAACAGAAAAGCTGACAACCCAAGCAAACAATGGGCAGAAAAATTTCTACAAAGAAGGTATACAGATGGGCAACAGACATATGAAAAGATTTTCTTCCTTACTTGTTGTTACGTAAACGCAAATCAAAGCAACAGCATCACCTTAGACCTCTGGGAACAGCTATTATCCAAAAGTTCAGAACAACAAAAGCTGGTGAAGATGCAGAAAACAGGAACACTCTTACACTGCTGAAGGGAATGTACTTTGGTGTAACCTTTATGGAAATCAGTGTAGAGTTTCCTCCAAAAAAATGAGAATGGAAATCCCTTATGATCCCATCGTCCCACTTCTGGCATTTACATGAAAAATTATAAAAACATTAATTTGCAGAGGTATGTGCACCCCCATGTTTATTGAAGCATTACTTATAATAGCCAAGAATTGGTTAAGTGCTTATTGTCAGAAAAATAAGTAAAAATCTGACCGAGATACACACTCAAATACTACATAGTCCTAAAAGAGATAAAAGACTGCCATTTTCAACATGGGTGAACTAGAGTGAATTATGCTAAGTTAAATAAGTCAGATGAGAAAAACAAATATGGATGATCAAACTAATATGTGGACTATAAAGAAAAAAGAATCATAAGAAAAAACAACTCATGGACACTGACAATAGAACTGAAATTGCCAGCATGGAAAGTGTGAGGGAGGGAGCAGGGGTGGTGGGGTTCAATGGCCAGTGGTGAAGGACTTTGCAATTTGGTGGTGGGCATGGTGTGTTGTCAAATATCTGATGAATGGTGAACCTGCACATATGGGCTTATATTATTTTATAAATCAAAGTTACCACAAGAGATGTTTTATAAAACAGCAACTCCAAGGTAAAAAGTTCAGACAGAAAATTTCTGAGGGCTGGGGCATGGACAGAACTGGTCCAGGGATCAGATCATTCAACCAGCAAATCCTTCCCATCATTCCGAGCACCAGGGTCCATTCTCCCGCCAGGAGCTCTGCAGAGTGAAGCTCACACTCCCTGCCTTCAGGAAGCTTACTTCCGCTGAGGGAGAACGTGAGCAGGAAAACCAGTGCACATGCCATGTCAGCGGTGGAAAGTGCTATGAAAACACTGCTATTCGCTGTGACAAACCAGTGGTAATAACATCTCATCAATGTTCTCCATGATTTAAAGTATGCCAGTAAAATAAATGCATTGCCGTTCAAAGAATCAGATTAACTGAATAATATTTTCTACAACAGTTTGTGTTTTACAGAAGTGAAAAACTCCTAAATGTAAAGGACTGAGATCTGCCCAGGGTTGCTGAAGGCTGAAACCATGCCCCTAGCCCTGTGCGACCCAAAGAAAGACACAAGCCTAGGTCCAGCCACACAACCCAGCAAGGTGCCCAAAGAGCTGGTCTTGCACCTCGCATGCAGCCCCAATAATGTTGATTGTATTCCCTACACATTGAGACCCTCCATCCCACAACTCTCGATGGAGGGGCGGCTCTTCTTAGCAGCAGCATCACAAAGTCTGTCAAGGTGGTGGATACCTGCCAATGCCGCGGGAGGGTGTGAAAGGGGAAATGAGAGAAGGCAAAGCTTGGTCCTTTCATGGGGTTGGGTGGGTCCCACTGTGTGCTGGGTACATATGCGGGGAACAGTCGGAGTTCGAAAGAGAGTGCACAGAAGTAAAGGGAGGGGACAGAAGAGTCAGAGGAAGCAAGAACACACTCCTGAGGGTGGCAGAGCTCAGCTGAACCTGCCCACCTGCCGAGGGAGCCTCAGGGATCTCCACTTCACCTGGCTGGGATTGGCCCAGGACCCGCCTGTTCACCAGCCCGCAGCAGAGGGTCCAATGAGCCTCAACCTAGGAAAGACCTTCATCCTGCGACGTAAACGAGAGGCGAAGACACAGAAGGAAAAACGAGAGGCAACTACCGGGACACACGGCACTCCAGAGTGGGGACAGACACACGATGGCCCCCACGCTCTTGGGTGAAGAGAAATCGAGAAGAGGTTTTTGTTCTGTCATTGCTCATATGAAAATTGCTGTTGAAGTCGCTGTTCTGAGAGCAGCTTTGCACGAAGAAGGGAAACGTGTGTTTTCCTCACTGAGACAGTGGCAGAAACCAGCCTCCCCTGGATCCACAGAAACTCGGCCAAGCGATAGGCTCTACCATCTCTGTGATGATACTGTTTCCAATAAACTACTTGCGGTGAAACATTAAAACACTGGAGGAGACGCATGTCCAGAGACTGGGAGCCGTGGAGCAGGAAGGGTGGGCCCCCGGGTAGGTGGTTCAGGGGCTGCGAGAGGCAGCCCCACCGGGCGCGCTGACAGGGTCGGAGGGCAGGGCAGCAGGGACTCTTTCCAGGGGTCAGCGGTCCTGCCTGGGTGAACCCAACGACGCTCCAGGCCCAGTGAGCGGCGGTGACAGGTGCCGGAGCAGGGACACAGCAGCAGAGCCTGGGACAGCTCTGAAGACAGGGGTGGGACACGGTGGGGAGGCTGCACAAGGAGCCAGGTCACTGGTCACTCACGAAACACTGACAGGACTCACTGCCCAGGGTGAGCGACAGGGGTCCGGCCTGCCCCCAACACCGTGGGCCCAGTGACAGTGGAGACAAAGCAAAAACAGAGCAGGGCACGGAGCGTGGGGACAGTTACATCCCCTAAAGCAGGTGGCGCCCGAGGGCAGGACGGCTCCAGGCTGCAGGCCTGTGTGGACAGACAGAGCCCCTGATCTAACGCAGACTTCCAGGGGCGCCGCAGAGATTCCATGGGGACCCGGCGGTACCCTGGCCTGTGTGACGGCAGGGTCACTTGCCACAAGCCCCTGGGCCTGAGGGAAGCCCTCGGCAGCACTGACTCAGGAAATGAGGGATGGGGAGGAATGTGTACCAGGAACAGAAACGTTCTAGCAACCATTGCTCTGGACCAAGGCACGCAGATTGGGGGCCTCTCTTGTTAGGGGGTGACCGGTGGAAGCGGATGGTGCACACAGCCCAGCACCCGTGGGCCCCAGGGCCCAGCTGCACTCACCAGGGGCACAGATGTCTCTCAAGAACAAGGTGGCGGTTTTGTTGTCCACAGGGTTGCTGACCACACAGATGACACTGGCATTGGGCTGGTTCGGGGACAGGTTCACAGCCAGGCTCCAGTTCTGGGGGGCAGGTCCCAGTGTCCCTCTCTGCTCCACATCCCAGGGGAGGCCCCTGCTCTCCCAGGTCACCCTCAGGTTCTTGGTGGCCCCTGGGACCTCGCACTGCAGGGTGACATTGCACCAGCCTCCTGTGATGGACGATGACGTGACCAGGATCTGGGGAGGGGGCACTGGCTCTACAGTGGGGGCGACAAGAGAATGATCCAGGGAGTGAGTATGCTGCTCCTGTGCCCCGTCATCCTCCCTCAGGCCACCACCTCGTTGAGCATGCGGATGCATTTTGCAGACAAAATACAGTTGCTCCAAAGCTTAATAAAATGCAGGTGACAATAAGGACGGGGCCTCTGAGGTCCCTCCTCGATCACTTCCCCAGATGGAGCAATCATGACTGTCTCCCTCAAAATGAACAGAGCCAGGACCCCACCTACCCGCACCCACAGATCCAAGAAACAGGGCGTCCCCTGGAGGGAAGCAGGAGGGATGTGGGAGAGAAGGTGTGTCCCCACCCCGCTTGTCCTGCTCTGATGGGACTGGGCTCACACCACCCACAGCAGGGGCAGGATGTCCACAGGCTCAGGGGACCAGAGAAAGCCCTGCAGAGCCACGTGTGGGCGAGGCAGGCGACGCCGCTGTGGTTCTCATGAGCCACTGAACTGGAGGTCACACAGGAAGAGAAGTGACACACTGACAAGTCGGTCACAGAAGTCCCATGAGGACTGACAGCCGTGAATGCCACTCTCTCCACAGCCGTGCGTCTGTGCAGACGGGAAGCTTCGGGAAAGACAGATCTGTTAGGGGGATCCGGTGAGATGTCGCAGTGAATGCGCCTGCAGTTCCCTGGGGTCAGAGCTGGATTTATGGGCTGAGAGGCCACGGCCGGGCAGGTGCTGATACCGGGGACGGGGCTTGAACTTCGGGCGGATTTCTGGCTTGTCTGCACAGAATGGACCCAGAGACGTGACACCCGTTCCCAGCACCTGTGAAGACTGAGGCGTGTGGCAAAGGCAGGTGACGGGAATGACGGAAAGAACACTGCCAACCA
>RJWH01008264.1:0-32063 GCA_004363575.1 Solenodon paradoxus
GGTGGGGGAGAGCCACGTGGGGATGCCGGTGGGGGAGAGCCACGTGGGGATGCCGGTGGGGGAGAGCCACGTGGGGATGCCGGTGGGGGAGAGCCACGTGGGGATGCCGGTGGGGGAGAGCCACGTGGGGATGCCGGTGGGGGAGAGCCACGTGGGGATGCCGGTGGGGGAGAGCCACGTGGAGAGCCCAGGACTGAGCCCAGGAGAGGGCACATCGCGTGGCCGAGAAGAGAGCCCCCATCCAAGCTGTGAGCGAGGCAGGCCTGCTGACTCGCATCGCGTCCCCATCCGACGCCCCCATGTGGCCTGTGCGGAGCAGCCGGGGGTCCTGGAAGTGACGGTGGATTATCTTGAGTCTAACCAGGTGGCGATGTTGATTGACGCTCTGGCACCAGATGCGGTTTCATTGCCCGCTGTGCCTGGTACGCAGCTACTGATCTGGCAACACCGCTTTCTCCAGGCCTGTTCCTGAGACCCACCAGCAGCGGTCTCCTTTCAGCTGGCAAGGCCAGCAATGTCCTCCGCTTGCTGACCTCAGAGGTCCCTTTAGGCTCGTCTCATAATTGAGTTTGCAGGAATCCCAACTGGCTCTCCATCCACAAGAAGTCACTCTGGCCGGTTTCATGGATGAAGATCTGCTTGGAGCTTGTGAGCAAGAAGCAGTCACTGCGCTAGAGTAACTGGGAGAAATTTGTGTGTCAGAGGATGGGGACTGAAGTTCATCCTGGGACCTCTGCCTCTGGGGAACATCTGGGGCCGCGGAGTGCTGGCGGGTGAGATGCCCCTTCCAGGTGAAGGGTAAATGGTGCATCCGCCGTCCTGTGACGGAGGAAGAGGCTCGGTGCCTGGGGGTCTGTCTGGCTCTCAGGAGCTGCAGTTCTCATCTGGGCCTGTCGCTCCAGCCTGTTAACTGCGTGACCTGAAAAGCTGCGCGTCTCAGGTGGGACCAGAGCAGGAGAAGGTTCTGAGCTGGGCCAGGCTGCTAGGCAGCTGGCTGCCGCCTGGGTCACAGAGCCCACAGCTCCGACGGGGCCGGAGAAGCAGGCGGACGGTGTCTGCAGGCTCTGCAGTGCTGGGGACGAATAGCAGCACTGGGCCTCGGGGTCTGGAGCGAGTCCTGGCCCCTCTGTCGAGAAGGCTCCCCAGAGAGAGACAGCTCTGGGCCTGCTGCCGGGCCTCCGGAGAGCACGGCCACCGGGTCCCCGTGCAGCCTGGCGTCCGTCGGGAACTGCGTGTCATCTGTCATCGAGCCCCCTCCCCCAACCGCCACTGCCCATAACGTGGGGCGGCCGGCAGCTCTCCACGGAAGTCGGTCTGCAATGGACCTCAATGCACGAGCAAATGACATATGTCAGCACAAGTAAGTACGCGCTGTCCTTTCTCTGCCAGGCCCCATTGTGACTCCTGATAACCCGCAGACAGGAAAAGACGCCTCAGGTCTGTCTTGCAGGTGGCTGGCAGGCATGGAAAGCAGGTGCCAGGCACAGGGGGCAGCTGAAGCACTGCAGCCCATCTCCGGGCATTGCAGACAGCGACTTGTGGGAGGAAAGCCTCCCAATGGGCAGGAAGTGTGACAGGACACCTGGCTGCACGTTCTGTTTTGCAGTAAAGTGGCCCTGCAGGCAGCCCTCGCCCAGTCTGTGGGGCCACGAGCTCCTGCCCAGGGTGCAGCCGAGGGTTTGCCTGGATGAGCAGAGACTTGGAAGAAACATGATTGGAAAATAGTGGCAAAAGATGCGAGGACACGGAATGTGCAGAGACCTCTCTAAAGGGGCCTAGAGGTGAAGATGGTTGTATCCCATGTCCGTGGGCACCAGAGAGGAGCTTCCTCAGAAGAGGAGTTTCACAATCAAGTGGATGGAATGACCTGTATTTTGTGGAGACGGACTTGCCTCCTTCCCCAGGCCACCCTGTCATTGCCCTGCTAGCCTAGGTTCCTGGATAAAGTGACCGTGGTGGCAGCAGTGAGGTTATGCGTGGACTTAACAACGCGGCCCTTCCCTCACCACGTCCCACCTGACCACAGCCACCACTGGGGGCCAATCTGATGACAGCAGCCTCCACCACTGGACCCTAATAAGGCATCCTTCCCCGGGGCGACCAGACTCTGGTGTCAGGTTGGTGGCGTTGCTGCGTTCCCATCACGGAAGGGGCGGCATTCTGTCCCTTCTGGAATAGACGCTTTACTGGATACAGAGCTGTCTTCCTGGAGCGCAGCGATCGCCCACACTTCCATTCGGGGAGGCTCACAGAATCCCTTATTCACCTTCCACCCAGCACTCCTGGAGACCCGGGGATGCACATCGCAGAAAAAGAAGAGCAGCAGTGGGCCTGAGCTCATGGAATTCACCGGTCTTCCATGTTCCCCACCATCCGGGAGGAGCTGCTTTGATCACACGGTGGAATGGCCTTTTGAGGACTCGCTGACAGTTCCCGCCAGGTGGCAATGCCTTGCAGATCTGGGTTAAGGAGTCGCTATGTGCTCTGAGTCAGCATCCAATATCTGGCTGTGTTTATCTGATAAAGCTGCAGTGGAGGAGTCCCGTGAACAGAGACCCGCTTGCCAGAGTGGAGATGGCTCTCCCCAAGTGGTGGGCGCCATCCAGACTGGAGGGGCCCGAAGAGAGCGAAAAGTCAAAGCCAAAGCGAAACCGCTCCGCTCCGCGCGGGGACACGCATCCTCTGCTCGCAGGTTTCGGTGCTTAGACTTTGCTGTGGGGCTGAAGCCCATGCCCGGCCTTCTTGCTCTCCAGCTGGCAGCAAAGATCCCAGGAGCCATCCGCCTCCGTAATCAGTTAGCCAGTTCCGGCAGTGAGTTTCTGTCTCTGGAGAACCCCGCATCATGCAATTCATCAAGGATTCATTTTTTGGATTTTGTAGATCCATGTTGAAATTCTGACTCTGTTGTAACTGGATGACCGTAAACAACCTGCTCAATCTCAGACTTATCAGTTATCTCAAGTGCAAGCGCGTGGCATCTCCTTCCCGCAAGGCTGAAATGACGTAACCATGCGATTTATTCTGGACGTTGTCCAGCATGAAATACGCACCACACACCAGCACACACTTGAAAGTTTGCTCCTACTTTTATTCTATGATCAATTTCAGAAAAGAATTTTAAAAAGTGCAAGAAAAAAAACAATAGCACTCGAGTTCCATATCTAGAAATTTCTAACACATAAATTTTGCCTCTGGTGATATTTAAAATAACTTTTTTGTATTTTTTTTAAAGTTTTTTTTTTTTTTTTTTTTTTTTAAGGAAAGGTGCAGGCAGGAATGAAGGTGATCAGGCAGGAAGGAAAAAGAGGAGGAAGAAGCACTTTATTACATTCAGTTGTTCAACATTGGTTGTTTTCTCGGCCCAGACTCTTGAACCGGGGGTCTTAGGATGTGCGTGGACTAAGCCTGCTTGAAACTGCTAGGCCACCAGGGCATGCCTATTTTTTAAAAAATAATACAAATGGGGTTATAGTTAAGAGCATGTTTATAGTATATCCACTGTATCATGAACATTTTCCCATTTCTGTACAATTTCTTCAAAGCAGGCTTTCAGGTGGCTGCCTGTATTTTCATCATAGCAATATATTAAGATCAGTAATTTGATGAAAAACATACACATGGGTTTCCTTTGTAATACATATTTATTTTTACAAAAATAAACATAGCTCTCCAAAAGATAAAAAGTACTCCAACCCCTCATTCAGTGATAATCATTATTCACTCTCCTACCAACAACTGCATTTTGTTTCCTGAGAATACACACATTTACATTTTTAGTATAATATGATCAGAGCATAGCTTCTATTTTAGAGTCTGTTTCTTTTTCAAAGATTATACCTTTTCTCTTTTTTTTTCATATAAATAATCACAGCCCTACAACATTACTTCTTATAACTGCATGAGAACTATGTTCCCTTGTGAAGGTGTACTATAATTTACTCTAAATATTCTGTAATTGAAGATTTAAGCATTGGAGCATAGTGATTAAAAGCAGAGGCTTTGGAATCAGAGAACCAGTCTTCCAATCCCAGATCCACTACTTACATTTTATGCCTTGTACAGATATTTTCCTCTGCTTTAAAATTAGATCTTGAGCTCTTTCTACCTAATAGTTATGTTCTAAAAATTAATAAATGATACTTTTAAATTTTCACATTTGGAAGGTACTTTTTATACATTAAAATAATTATGTGTCTTTAAAAATAGACAATTGAAAGTTCACCTATGTCCATCATCCTCTTGAGCACAAGTATTTCCTACTTTTCTCCAGTGATTTATTGGTTGACTGGAAGGGATTGCGGGGTGCTGGTTCCATGGAGTCATTGAGAGAGCAGATCTCTTTCATCCACCACTGTCCTCAGTGTGTCTCCAGAAACATGAAGAGTGAGATGAAAAGAGGAGAGGAGAGAAGAAGAGAAAAAAGAGGCGGGCAGGAGAGTAGACAAGACTCTGGAAAGGAGGCACGGATGCGCCAGTCCTGGATGTGAGGTCCACCATTTGTCTACATCTCCTTGGTCATAACTCAGTCACACAGCAGCAGCCTCAGTGCAGTGGGCTAGGAAATGTAGTATTTCCCTGTGCTCAGGTTTTGCTAAGTGTTCAAGGAAGTAGACAAACCCAGATATCAGTGAGCATCAGAACTTTGTGCTCAGCAGGTATAGATCGAGGCACTAAATTGCTTATTATTATTTCATGTAGTCATGTAATAGCTCGCTGGCGGACAGAGAAGTTGGTGGATTCTGGGATCCATAGCAGTGAGATAGGTACATGCCCTCTGACTTTGGTCTCTAAGGTTACCATAACAAAATCCTCAATAATTATACTTTCAATCACTGTCCGTTAATTATATGAATCCAGCATTCTGAGTGAGCAAAGGCACAGCATGGCGCGCCCTGGTGGAGGAGGGATTGGGCACCAACCACATGCACCCCAAGGTGCCAGGTTTGCGTTCCAGGGCCAGTGGGAACAGCCAACATGAAAGACGGAGGAAAAACACAGCACTTTCTCTACCATCAGTCAACAAGCATAGCTAATGTGCTATCTCAATGGGCTGAGAAAGTTCCAGAATGGAAATGGAGGCACATTGCCACCCTTCATTTTTTCATTCAATAAACATTTTTGACGATATTGGCGATGTGCAAAATGCTGGATGTAAGAATGAAGAAAATGGACAGAGTCCCTGAAGCAGACAGTTTGCCTTCCAGGGAGGGAAGCTTCCCAGGGTATTATAGTTCAACCAGGTACCATTTGCGGAATTGAATATGCTGTGTACTGAGTCTATTAGCTTTATTTTAGGAAGTGTGAACAAAACTGTGAACCCAAAGATGAGGGCTGATGCCAGAGGCTGACAGATTCTCACAAATGAACTGACATGCAGGAGAGGAGAGAGCCATTTTGTCTGTGTTTTAAATATTTCCTTTCTGTCAACATTGGCTGCTGTGCCTCCGATACCAAGCACAACAGAAGAAAATGGAAAGAAACGAGCACAGAAATATTAGTTTTGCAGCTTGAGCGCCATAAGACATCAGAAAACATTCTCGTTTCCCCACCAGCAATGCTGTTCACACAGCTGGGGCTGCAGAGAGCATTCATCACCAATTTGTCAGGGCATTATATAATAACATTACCAAAGAATTTGCTTTTGGAAGAGAAGAGGATTTTTAAATATATTTTATGAATAATTTCCAAACACAGTTACCCCTATAAGTTATAGTCCATCTTGTTTCATTTTTAATAGACTCCTGGAGTGATAAAAAAAATAAAAATACAACCATGCCAAATGTGTGTGTTTTCATGCTAGAAACTTCTGGAGTGTCTCTCAATGGAGATCATTAGCAAACAGAACAAATTTATGAGGATGTGGGATGAGTCGCTGGAAGGTCACTCCTATTAATTTGAATTCTTCTGCAAAACCAGCACATTCTATACACATGTCCCAAGATTGGGGGCAATTGGGAGAATTTATTTGTATTGTTCTAAAGATGCCCATTCTGTATGGAAAATGAGTTGCCCTTGGACTTGTCCATACATCTTAGCTGACTAGTGCGCCATTTGGAAGATTCCTCTGAAGATTTGCTGCTGACTAGCTGTTGCTATGTGTGCTGCTTAGAGGTATGGAGAGAGAAGCCTGGACCGATGTGAACACATGATATCTGCTTCTCAGGAAAAGTTCTTAGAGAAAGAAGGAAGGCTGCATTCGCTGCTCCACGTGATGCCCCAAACAACAGAGGAGGGAATGGCTGCAGAAGGAGGAAGACATGGATGGCGTGACTCTTCATGAACTAGATATCATGGAGCATGGAACTCACTTTCCATTTTATGCAGTCAATGTGCATCAAGCATGGGTCAGACATGGTGGCTAAGGTCATGAATGGGAGCAATGGCCCCTATCCAAGGGCTACTGGCTGAAGCAAGTAGAGTTCAAAGTCAAAAGGGGAGGGCTCGATAATGACAAGTAGGTGCATGGAGAAGAGGAGAGTAGGGACCAGTCCTTCCATCCATCATGATTTTCAAGTGCTGTTGTCAGTGTTACTACTGTTGAGAGTTTTGTGGGATAGTTTCATCTCTCTCCTTGCTTTCTTCTGCCTTTGTTGCCGTCACAAGACGCACGTGTCTGGCTAGACCACTTGTCCAAGAAGGATGAGAGACGTGGCAAAGAGGCATCCAGTCCTGAGTGTCCCTTCCCCCCCACCCCTCCATTCTCTGTAGCTGCGGTGGCTGGCAGTCAGCCCCGCCTGGAATGGCCCTGACCCAGGTAACTGAGGTCTCCATGAGGAGAAGTCACTTTTGGTCTATATCCAAGAATTTGGTTGTGTATGTGCCATTATTCTGTCAATAACTAACAGGTCCCATTTTAATTTATGGTCCTCTACATTCAATTTTCCACAAGGGGACAAAGGAAAAATATATTTACACTCTGTGGAGTTTAATGGAGGAATGAGCAAGAATTTTCTTTGGTGAAGGTTGTATGCTATAGTAACACACAAAACTCTCTACACGAGTGACACTGATGACAACACTTCAATGTTGTCCACCACCAGGATGATTTGAGTGGTTTGCTTTGCTGTAGAAATGGTTTGGAATAGATTCTAAATCCTTCTCTGGGAGTTGCTGACTCTGGGAATGAAGGCCAGGCAAAAGTGAATGACTGCAATTGGCCCTAAGTCCTTGGTCAGACAGAGCCTGAGTTTCTGCCATCTCCTGAGGTCTCCCCTAGGGGACTTGGAGATTTCCATGGCTGGAGTCTGCCATCTTTGTCTAACACGCAGCCAGCATGATCCTGGACACACACTAGTGCTCATCTCCTTGAGTCTCCACTAGGTTTTACTTCTTTGTGAAATGCTCCTTTCCCTACAGTGAGATTCCTTTCGCCTC
The DNA here is from genome assembly GCA_004363575.1 of Solenodon paradoxus. Lineage (NCBI taxonomy): Eukaryota > Metazoa > Chordata > Mammalia > Eulipotyphla > Solenodontidae > Solenodon > Solenodon paradoxus. The sequence continues at coordinate 7,375 of RJWH01008264.1, forward strand.
ACACTATTAAGATGGTTACAATGAAACAAAAACCCAGCAAACTAACAAATGCTTGGGGAGACTGTGGTAAAATTGGACCCTTGCAGCTATTGGCAGGAATTTAAAACAATGGAACCACTATGAAAAAACAATATGGCAACTCCTCAAAGGACTTAAAATAGATTTACCTCATGATCAGTGCTCCCCCTCTGGGTATTTATTTGAATGACTTGAAAGCAAGGTCTCCAAGTGATATTTGCACCCCCACCCATGTTCATATCAATATTATTAAAATTGCCCAAACATGAGGGCAGTTCAGCTGCTTATGGAAGGATGGGAGGACAGAGAACATGTACATGCATATAAAAGAATATTATTCAGTCTTAAAAAGGAAGAACATTTTGTCATAGCATCAACATGGATGAGTCTTGAATTTGCACTAAGTGAGAAAGGCTGTGACAAACAACTTCTGTAGATTCCACAGAAGCAGCTAGAACAGCCGTGTTTATAGAAACAGAAAGTAAACCTAGTGATTTCCAAGGGCCCAAAGTAGAAGACAATGAGGGGGTTTTGTTCATGGATAGAGAATTTCAGTTTTGCTAAACGGAAGGCGATCTGGAGACAGGAGGGATGCACTTAACACTGCGGAACTGTCCACTGAAAATGGTGGCAATGGTCAATGTCACAATCAGTCTCTTCTATCCTAGTAAACTGTGTATCTTTATAGCATTTACATCCTCATTCTCACAACCCGGGTTATGAAAGCCGAGATCGTTTGAAGGTCCCAGGCAACTTTTTCCTAACCATCTTGAAAACAACTGAGAGAGGACAAGGGACCTTCTGTCCCGTCTGCGCGGCAGATCAGTGGTGGGCATGTGGACCCGGGACCCAGGCTGTGTGGGCAGTGGCCACAGCCCAGAGACGTGAGGTCCCTCAGGTGCTTCATTCTTGGCAGTGGAATCAAGAGTGACACGGCGAGAATGAATATTTTATAAAGGATCGTGGCAGCTGTGGAACATGAATCGCTGCCTGACTCCGATGTCGTGAGCCGTGTGATGTCAGGTTCTGTGACCTTGTTCCAGCTGACACGTTCAGCGCTGTGAGGTGAATGGAGCTGATTGTTAACAGAGAAGTCAGTTTGTTTGTTTGTTTGTTTTTTAATACAATCTGAAGGCGTTTGATCCAATCAGGCGAGGTAGGAATTCAAAGATTCAATTAAAAAGCAGTTGAGAAATTGCACTAACGAATTCCTTAGAAGGGAGGTCCAGTTTCACTGCATGTGCCCCAAGGATGCTTGCTGCTGACCACTGGAGGAAACCTCGCTCTTGCAACTCGAGGGAACTGCTGCTTGGAGCTGGTGTCAATGGTACCTTTCGGAGGATGTGAGTTTTCAGAAGAGTTTACACGTGTCCTGGCTGAGTCTCGGGGGGGAATCCTGGAGTTTCTTCAGACAGACTAGGGGTAAAAATCTTGCACCAGCATTCTGAGCTTTCAAGGCCATGAATGTTACCCCGGAGTGTAAGCAACCAGGGTCCAGCTCTACTGTCCCTCATTCTGTCTGTCACCTGTTGAAGAGATTTGCTAAGTACTGTTGGAGGCTGCCTTTACAGGATCTAATTTCCAAGGTTCAGAACACAGTCCGACCACACTGCACCACTTGGGCACCAGTGGGAAAAACAAAAGCCTGCCCGCCTCCCCCAACAATCTACTGATCTACTGGATTTGGAATTTGTATTTTAACAAGTCCAGGTGAATTTAAAACATTTTATGTTTTGGGATAGGTTACTCTAGACCACTGTTTCTCCAATGTCCATCTCTAGTCTATCACTGTCCACAATCTCTTCTAGAATAATACATTCCTCAGGAACATGCTTGGCCCCCTTTTAACCTAAGCACGTTCATTGAGAATGAAATAGAAATAGCGGTGCCTCTATGCAGACTGTGATAACACAACATTTACAGGGACATGAAAGAATAATATCAAATTTCTGCAGGTTACGTGACGTGTTTGTTGTGAAGATTAAATGTGTTAATAAATGTGAATCAGTCTCTGGTATCTAATAAAGCGCTGCGTCAGTTTTAACTATTTCATGACTGCCGATATAAAATCTAATAATTATTAGCCATAATCTCTTTTTGATCAAAAGAGAGGTTATTTGGGATTAGAAAAGAGTTAAGATCAGCACCACAGAAATTGAGTGGGGATTTCAAAGGGACCACATTTCTCATTATTCGATTTGACTTTATGTAACAGGGTTCATGGATCACGGAAAATTATCTCCGGACAACGAGTGTAGTATTTGCTCTGCACGGTGAGAAACACTTGTTTATGTCTTAATAGACGTGATGGCGAAATGAAACAATGTTCTAGGCTGTATCTAATTTATTGCATTGCTTGACTATTACACAATTAATATAACCAATGTTCTTTGTCAAATATTGAGTATTTGACTTGCGTGTTTGTTTTTTGCTGTTATAAACAATGCGGCGATGAATCAATTGCTTTTCCCATTGGCAGAGATGAGTATGATGCTTAACGTAGACATGATTGCAGGGAAGGAGGCACCTTCAAAATAGAATGGAAGGAATAGAATATTGTAACCTTTGAAGAGAGCGATCTGTTAGAATGCTTCTCAAACTTTGTGTAGTCTTTGATACAGAAGTTTTATTTGTCGGAATTCATCTTCAAATATAGAATTGCTGATGTGAGCAATTGCTTTTTACATGTAAGTGTTCATCTTAGATCATTTATGGTAGCAAACATCAAAAATGTCAAATATCTAATAACGGAAGATTGATTAATAGTAGTACATCGGAACCACATAGTCATGCATAATCACAGAATAATTTCAAACTTATGGAAAACGTATCGCCAAACATGGTTAGATGAAAACGTTGCTTAGTAAGTAGTGTATTTATTATATATTCCACAATATGTTGAAGTAGTAAACACAGAGTATAAAGTCACACCAGAATGTCAACAATGATATCCCAGGTAACAGGGTTATGAATTATTCTGATTCTTTTTATTGTGGATTTTTCCATCTAAATATTGTTAATGCATTAAACATGAATTTTAAATGAGAAAAGCAATATTATCTATTTATCTAGTAAAATATGATAGACACGAAGCTAGGAAATCTAGGCTAGAATCTCAACCTTACTTATTTTTTTAAAGGAAAGGAGCAGGCAGAAAATGAAAGCGAGCAGAGGCAGGCAGGCAGGAAGAGAGAAGAGGAGAAGCATTTTATTGCTCTTACTCAGTTGCTCATCTTGGATGTTTCCCCCGTCCCATGACATGAGCCCCTGTCCTTGGGTGTATGTGGACTGCACCAGTAAGAGGCGGCGGACCAAACCACTACTCCACCACATCAATCTTACTTATTTAGTGAGGAGAGAAAAAAGAATCAAGTATATCATGTGATTTGGGGTTTGCAACTGGTTTTCATTTCTCCTCTTCCTTTTCTCAAATAATCGTGAGGAACAGTATTGGCACTAGCAGCGCTTCTGAGGAATGTTAGGTTTGGGCGCACAGGACGGGTGAATGCATCTTCCAACTGTGAAACGATTATCCAGTGTTCACGATGACAGTCATCTGACCTGAGCTGCGGCTAGTCTCCTCGCTGCCACCTATTTTCCCCTCTCCCCTCGCTCCTCCCCAGCTGTCCTTTTCCATGGAAGTCACACCAAGTCACTCCTTCACTCCACACTCCTCCCTGGCTCCCCATCTCCCTCCAAGGTAATGCAGATGCCTCAGGCTTTGCAGCTTGCTCTCCGGCCTCCATTCTGACCCAGTTTCTTGTCATTCTCCCTTCTGCCCACCTTGGCCCCTTGTTCTCCCTGGGACAATCCTGGCACCCGCCTGCTTCAGGACATTTGCACTTGTGTTCCTTCTCCCGGAACCCTCTGGCCCCAGATATCAGCTTTATCTGTGTTTGGATTTCACTGTGCTCTTTATGCCAAATAACTCCAGAGGAAAGAGTACCCCTCCCCTCTGCTGTCAATCTCTCCACCCTCAGGGCTTGAGGCTTTTTTCTTCTTTCTAGAATTACTGGTTGATATTTACATTGCATAATTTCCTCTCCCCTCCCTCTGCCCTCTCTCTCATCTTCACTACAATACAACGCCTTGAGGAAGGTTTGTCTTCACAGCTAAATGTCTAGCAAATAGAAAAACCCTGGCACTTAGTAAGTGCTTGCTGAATGGTGGCTGAATCAATGAATACAAGAATGATAAAAATTAGGTGTCCTTTTTGTTAGTTATTGTTATATAACAAACTACCCCAAATGCAGGGGCTTGAAGAGCATTCTCTGCTCCACCTTCTGCTGTGGGAGGGGTTCAGAGGGCAAAGCCTGTCTCTGTCCCCCGATACTAGCTGGTTTAGCTCTAAAGGAGGCAGAACTTAGTCAATCATTTATCCCCAGTCTTATCAGGCAGCTTCTACTGAACTTATAGACAAAGAGTAAATAGCTCCAGGAGTCAGAATTCAGCTCCATATGAGAATAAAAAGTCGAAGCCACCTGCAGGTGAAGTGGATGCCTGCATAGGAAGCCAGGTGAGTTCTAATTCTGTTTCTTGTAAACATATGCTGAGTGACCTCACAGCAGAAATATTATGGGGGATTCCAGTCCTGGAAAATGCATCCATTTCATTTCCTTCACGACCAAATTGCAGCTCCTAGGAGCTCTTAGTGCTTCCTGCTTCTATGGACTTCCTAGCTAACCTTGCTGATGAATTCTTGCTGTTTGGAGCCCTCATATTCTCATCACCCAGAAGAGAGCTGAGAACCTAATTAGTCTGGGAGGGGGGACACATATCCTCGTTCTTTTAAAGTACACAGCACCGCAAAAATCAGTGGCTCCTTTTAATAGGCACCGTACTATGTCTGGGAACAGTATGAATTGAAGTAGAAAGTTAAAGTTAGAGACAAAGGTCGACCCGTCCCTGTGTTGTCTTGTGATCAATGGTTAAGTCCCCGAATGTGCTTGTGTGAATTGAGGGTCTCATCAACCATCACGAGAGCTGCATGTGGCTTGAATAATTGATAAGCATACATAAATGCCAGGAGAGATTTATCACCGTGACTCTCTGTTTTTATAAAGTTAAAACTTTGTGTGGAGTCTTTTCAGTAACTTGAGAAAGGTCAGTGTGGCAGAAAGAGCGCCCCGTGTTCAGTCTTGCTTTTCACATTTGTCTGTGTTAATTATCAAAATCACAGCAACGCTCATGCCCAGCAGGTTGGGAAGAGCTCAGGGTTGAAGTGGAAGCCTCCTAGTCCTTGTCCGTAAGTAGGGGGATAAGATGGTGTCAACCTGCTGGGACCATTACAACGTCTGCATAATTCGATGCAGATAAATCTCTGAGGATGCAATTGTTTCTAAATAAGCTCTAGTGACAATTAATTTGTTCTAACTTTATCTGCTCTAAACTGTTCACTTCCTGACATTAGTGCAAGATCTAGCCACTAATAAATAAATAAAACAAAACATTGCCTATGATTCTAAGGCAGAGCCAATAGGCGATTATCTGAAAATGAATTGCATGTGTTTGGCCTAATTAAATCAAACCCAGAGATTTGCAATTTTAAAACAGTAAATAAGTTAATCTTTTTAAATTCCATTTCTTAATCAACAAAAGTCACTGCTGGTTAGTCAGCCAATCATATACATGAAGAAACTAATGTTTCATGTATTCCTCCTCAATGATTTCACTCCCACTTAGGGCGCGGAAGACTCTTTTGATGGTGAAAGTTCAGTTCCCTATTTATAAGTGATGTCTTGTGCACTCAGTCTTAATGAGCTCCTTGCATTGTGGTAAATCAGTCTACCAGGTCATTCCTCTGCTCCAAGAACGAGAAAATATTATTAAACATGTTGTAACTCTCTCGAGTGGGGAATAATAACGAGACCCCTGGGGGTGGGTGTACGGGGCTCTGTGCCTTTGCCGAGGGGTGAAGCTGTGTTCCTGAGGCTTGTATAGTATCGCGGGCCGATGGTACCTCCAGAATAGATATCTAAAAAGTGAGGGCACCTGCAACCTAGAAGCAACAGAAGAGGCATCTCTTATGATTTAATTCATTTAAAAATATAAATAACACAACAAATGTGAAGCCTGTGAGAAGGGTATGACTTAGTATGAAGACGGGCAGTATCACTGAAGCCCCGCTTCTGAGCCAGAGTTTCCAGCCTCGGTGGCAGGGGCAGTTAGGGCTGGGGAGCGATCTGCCAGCGCTGTCCTGTGCCTTGTAGGATGTTTAGCGATGTCCCTGGTCCAAAGTGTCTCCAGGCATTGATGAGTCATGGAGGGATCACTGACAAGGTGGGGAGGGAGCTGAGACACGCCGATGAGACGCTGGTTCCTCCAGAAAGAATTCATGGAGAGAGAATTGGTCAGGAACACACAGCAAGTTTATTGGCAGCAGAAATGACTAGTTAAGGTGACATCGAGAGAAGGCACACGTGTGCGTGTACATGACCTAAGCTGCTGGCCTCTCACTCAGGCCAGATGGCGAGTCAGGGGCTCTGGGCGTGTCCAGGTGACCTGGGGAGAAAAGGCAGGAACATCCAGTGTTGGTCTTAGGTGCAGGGCTGCTATGCTGAGATCCCCTCCTGGGGTCTCTTACAGGTTTTGTCAGTCAGCCCCCTTCACACATCTGCCTACTGCCCTGCAGATTTCACGGTAAGCTGTCCCCACATCAGTCATTTCCGAGTGAAAACCACTGCTGGAAACCAACCATTCTGCTATTTTTAAAAAGAAATCAGAAGCTTTGCTGACTCATGGAGTTGGATGCCTCCTGAAGAAAAGGAAAATCCTGTCCTCAAGAATCCTGCTACTGTTCTCCGAACCTCCCTGTTCTTCATCTCCCCTTTCCTGCCTCGTAGTAGGATTTGCTTTGAAATTTAAAATTTCCCTTAGATTGAAAATTAGTGGTATAGTATCATTTATTCCATAAAGTATGTCCCCTGCTGAATAATAGGTGGATGCAATGCATCGATTTGCAATAAAAGTCACAAATTTATAAAGTGCCAGGCATCTGAGAAAATGGTTCTAAAAATCTCATCCTGAATGTGATACAATGAGCAAGTAATAAGGTTGGATTTGTCCGCTAAAAGCAGGAGTGAGCGACGTTGCAGGAATCTATATTAATGATGTGGTCTGTGGTGCTTGTGGGGGCTGATAAAAAAATGCAGGGAGGAGGGTGAAAACTCCACCCAGGGAGCCGGACAATCGATGGCGGAGCTATGGCTCTTTTCTATCTCAACCTTTCCTCTCAAGAACCTACACGGCAGGGCTCACGTGCTAAATATGTTCTGTGTCTTTGACTTGAACATCCTTCAAGGAATATAGGACAGAGCCCTAGAACTTTCTGCATGGAGCCAGAAACTCAGAAACGCAATAAATGTTTATGGAAGGTGGTAAAATTTTAGGGCTGCATTCACAGCAAGCGTTAAGCACATGAAATCTTGCGGAAAACACAGGCTTCGCTGGAACTCTGATGTCAGGAACTCCCACTCAGAGAGACTCCAGTTGTGCTTCTGACTTGAGGGAAACAGCTTAAGGTGAAAGAAGGACTTCTTTTCTTCTTACCGATGATGACCTGTTGCCTGGTGGTTGCTGCTTTCAGAAAACACCTGGAGAATCTCAGTGTATTAAACAAACCTTCTAATTTTCTCTTCTTTCAGAAATGTGTCTCTAGCTTTTCTGGCAACTCCTGAGATTCTGTCTGGAGTCCTGAGCTCTCTCCTGAGTTCCAAATGTTTATATCTGCCCATGTGCATGGGATATCAGATATAAAGCCCCTTCCGAAGCATCTTTCTCAAGCTTGGAATGTGCAAGATTGAATCAAAGGCTGAATCTTTTTAGCCTTTATACTTCTCAATAATACTGACTTAGATGATCAAGTAAAGAAACCTTGGAATCTCCCTGAAAATCCTGATCTGCTTTTCAGTCTTCCTCCCACACTGTCCGTGGCATAAACTGAATGCACTCTTTTCTTTGCATTTTCACTCTCACCTCCCTTGCTGAAGCCACCAGTGATGCCTGTTGGCTTGTTGACATATGTCCTTGCCACTCAACAGCCATAAAGAACAAAAAGAAATCAAAGTCAGATGTCTCATTCCCCTGCTTATAAAGAAAAAACAAAGTCAGAAAAGAAAACAGATTTGCAGTTGTCGGAGGAGGGAGGGGAACGGAGAAGATTGAGGATGATGAAAAGGTGCAAACCAGCTCTGAGATAAAAATGCCCAACATAATGGCTATAACAGCCCTCGATGGTGGATTTGAAAATTATGTAGAGAGTAGATCCGCAAGAAAAAGGCAAAAACAATTCACAAGGAAAAAAACCAATTTTTTCTTTGACTCTGTATAAGATGTTGGATATTAACTAAACCACTGTGGTAATCGTGTTATAATATCTGTAACTCGTCATCGTGCTGTGTACCTTACACTCATACTCTATTGTGTGTCAATTACATCTCAGTGAAACTGGGGAAAATAAATGACTTTCAGGCCTTTTCAGTGGAATTCTGAGAGATAAAAACAGTAGATTTTTTTCAATATCTCTTGCAGTCATCAACTCCATATTAAAGTTGACATTTTCTGTTTCGTCCTCCAAATGATGAAGCAGGGAGGACAATACAAAGGTTCCAAGGGATAGAAAATACATCATTTGAACAAAAGATTTTAAAAGGTTGCTTATCCTGAAAAATAAAAAAAGGAAAAAGACAAAGAAACACACTCCCTGTCATAGTCAGTGAGGATCCATGTAATCACAGCCTGTTTCAGCCTCATCTCCTAACAACCAGTCATTCACTCCGGCTTCTCTTCACAATTCTTCTTCTGTTTCTCTAATATTTGAGAATTTACTGCCATCTTATCTTGTTGCCCTTCTTTCTGCCTGGAAAAATCTTCCCCAGGACGAAGCCATCACCAAGCCCATCTTATCAGCCAGTTCTCTCTCTAATGAACTCTTCAGAGAGGCTTTCTCTTCTCCCCTTTGACAAAGTAGCCCTACGTCTCTCTTCATTAGTCTCCATGATACTACTTACTAATTTTACCTAGAAAAATTTTCATTGAAATTTTGAAATCACACTGGTGTTTTTCCATTGGTTTGTGTATTTAGGTTTTTGCTTCTAGGAAGGAGGTGAGTTTCTAAGCCGGGGACATTATTTTTTTGCTGGCGTGTGACACTTACCATTGAAATGCTTTCTTTGCTTCTCACCTGCTTCAGCAGAAACTTTGGAATTCATGACTTCCTCCTGATATTTTTACAGAAAAGGTTAAGGGAGAAGTGAATTTAACAATAATGATTGGGTATTGAGTACAGGGTCCTAGAAACTTTTCTCTGCTGTTATTTATGTCATTTGAGTTAATCCTTGTAACGAGCCTTTGAAATCAATAGTCTCCTTTCAGCAAGAGAAAAGCAGGAGGTGCATAGCAAGGATTTTAATGAAAGTGAATCCAGAGTGAGTTTTTGGCAACAAATATCTCTAAAGTCCTAGAAACTTTTACTGTACCTAGAACCCATGTTGATTTACTCCTAAGCAACTCTTGAGTTATTGTCAGATATTACAACTTAACATATACCAACACTATCTTGCACTCGGATTTATGGGCGCATTGAAGACATCTGAAAATTTCAGCCTATAAATAATTTTTCATCAGTTCATGTGTTTGTGTTGAACAAATCTCTGCAAGATTCGAGGTGACGTAGAAAATCCCCCTCACATTTGCACAGACACATCAGTAATGTGCAGCTGATGAATTTCTATCAGTGAAATTCCAGGTTAAAAGAGAAATTCTTCATAGGAGGGAAGAGGTCGGTGATTTCTTTTGTTCTCTGGTGCAGTGATAGAGGCAGGAATCTACCCGAGAAAAGACGGAGGGAAAAGATCGATAACATTTAAATATAACTATATACATACATATGTGTATATACACACACATATATATATATATACACGCATATATGTATATATGTTTCTTTTGAAAGAAAAGGTGCAAGCAGGAGTAAAGGTGAGTAGGCAGGCAGGCAGGAAGAGAGAGGAGGAGGACGCAGCTTTCATTTTATTTTTATTTAGCTGTTTACACTGGTTGTTTCACCCTGGACCCAGGACTGGAACCCAGGGGGTATGTGACCTGCACTTCAACCTACCTGCTGCTCCACCAGGGTTCACCAAAATTTAAAATATTCTGCAGTCATATCTGGACTTGTGTGAGAGAGCTGATTGCCAGCAGTTAGAGAGTGGGTCTGCAAATATCCATAAATGCTTCCCTGGTGGCGTCACCACATGCTCTGCTAAGACACGGAGGGCTGAAGCAGAGCAGGAAAGTGGAGGCAGAAAGTGACAGAGGCATCTGGTCTTCCTCCAAGGACAAAGCTGCCCCCTCTCACAAAAGGGTAAGAGGGAGAGAGAACTAAAATCCGTGAGGCTCCTCTAAAATTCCAGCCAACCCAGCACAGCTGAGAGAACTCACCAATGACTTAATGGTCTGGCAGCGGGGCTTTTAAGCAGAAAATGTCCCCAATATTTCAGAAACTTGGTGCCTCAGCAGTAAAGCCCAAAGGATGGCCACAGCTCTTCCAGGTCTCGCTGCCCAAGCCCGGTGTGTTGCGGAACCTGACGGTATTCTCAGAATTGTCAGTCAGCTGTGACCTGAATAAAGAAAAGCTACAAAACCTTCCAGAAAGCTAATCCACAGATCAGATACATATCATTCTCATAAGTAGACAGCAAAAGAAGCGTGATATTTTCTAAAGGTTGAAAGTGAGTTTAGTATCCACAGTGATTGTGTACAAAATGTTCAACATACAACGAACAATGATAAGACACACACACATTTTTTGATTAGAAATTGAGTGATTAGTCTGTATTTTGCAGTGTCATTCACTTCTGCAAATTCTAGCATCATCTGTTTTACGAAGGAACGGCCAAAACCCTCTCATCTTTGGAATTAATGTGAATACTGACGTCGTTGGAGAGCTGAACATGCCTCCCTCACAGCCGAGACCTGCTGGAAACGGAGAAATCCTCAACCCCAAAAACGTCGCGTGGTGTAAAAGAAAACATTTCGAAGCACACAATCCAAACAAGTCGGGTGTTGGACTGAGAAGTCCATCAGAGAGTTCCTTCTCTCTTTTTGGCGACGGCTGCTTTTGAATAGCGCAGCTTCAGAGCGCGCTGTCTGCTCTGTGATTTATCCCACACTGAGAGCCCAAGGTCACTTGACTCAGTGGGAGAAATCAGCGCAGGCCGGCGACCTTGCCCTGATCCCCGGCTCCTAAGTCTCTCCACTGGAGCTTCCGAAGACCTGTCTGTCTGGGCTTAGAGCCACCATTACAGCCACCAACTCCGATGTCCCTGTCTCAGAAAGCTGAATTCCATCAACTGAAGTCAAACTTGAACTGACTGGCTGCTGACTCTGCTCAGGGCAGCCTGAAGGGCCAGGCCAGGCGGTCGAGCTGCTTCCAGTGCTCCACCAGTTCTCGTTGCTGCCTGGAGGTGAGTTCGGTGGCTGGGAGCACAACCTTAGAGAAAACCCAGAAGGGTCAGGAGTGCTGCTGATCTGTGCAGCCAGAGAAAGCTACGAATGTTATGTTCCTTCTCTAAGGATCCATTACTTGTTGGCTGAGCTTTCAAAGGAAAAGAGGAAATGATATAACAGGGAGGTCAGCGAGGGATAAAATGGTCTGTGAGGCATAACTCGACATGGGTGGCAGAGGGACATAACTATGTATTTCCTCCACCAAATCCTGGATCAACACAGGCTCGGCCCAGTCCTTCTCCTGGAATAAAGACCAAAGTGTGCAATTTTGGTTTCTACTTCTTGAAATCTGAATCTCTCAACTCAACATGACTGGGATTTGGGGCAAGTTGATTTTTTTTGTTATGGAGGGTGGTTCTCCACTTCGTGGGATGTTTGACACCATCCCAATCTTCCCCCACTCAATGCCCACAGATGTGACAGCCCAGACGTGACAGCCATGAATGTCTCCAGACACTGCCAAGTGGTCTCCTGCGGGCGGGGAGAGGAGCAGAATAGCTCCTGTTTGAGAACTGATGCTTTATGCTTAATGATAATATTTATGAGTAAGTGAAATACTCATAAGCTCAAACATTTGCTAATCGTCACTCCATACCTCCTGTTTCAGGTTGGAGATAATGGTCTTTCTTTTCTCATCAGAACATGGAAAATGGAAGAAACTGGCTTCAATGGTAGTTTGAATCTCATAAAGGAAATAACTCAGTGTAGTTGCAAATAAATAAAAGGAAAGAATGTTTGAACACTGCCAACCTCCATCAATTACACTGTTATAGTGTAATTGACCTTCTATTAACTTCCCAGGGAGGTAATAACTAAGAGATAAATTCAGTTGGCTGTGGAAAAATCTCAGACATAGTTAACCACTGTTGTCAATCCAATGACTGCGTCATATTTTGAGTATAAATTAAAACATGGATTTTTAAAAACTATTTAATGTCCATGCTGTATGGGAGTCCAGTTTTCCTCACTGAAAAACGCTACAAATATTTGTGGAAACAATTCATCTGTCCTTTGTTTGGAAGGTGAAAAATTAGTTTGTAGTCTATTCAAAGACTAATTTTCAATAGATAAAATAAATGAAACCAGGCTTCATGTTTCACTTCACCCTGGGCAACTCTCAAAAGCATGATATTTACAGTGGAAGGCAAGTATGAAAAGACAATTGATAAGATATTATTATGTAAATATTGCAAACTCACAAAATTGGGTATTATTTATATATTATGTATATAGATACATATACGTACATGTAGTAACATTTAAAAACAAATGGGACTGTTGAGCATAGAAGAGAAGATGGTCTTGTTTTTGAAGACAGAGAGAAAGGGGGAGTCATGAGGAGATGTGTCTGTTAGTGTATGTGCAACGCTTATAGAAAGAGAGAGAGTGGAGAGAGACAGAAAGGAGGAGGAGGAGGTGGAGGGAGGAGGAGGAGATTGGAGACAATGCTTAGATGAAATGCTATTATTTTCCGTTTTTTCGCTTTGTCTAATTTCATTTTTTAAAAAGCAAAATTGAGAACAACTGGACAGCCACATGCCAAAAAGATGAATCTAGAACAGACCTTAGAATCATCACAAAAACGAACTCAAAGTGAATTACAGACATAACTGTAAAGCACACAACCAGAAAACTCTAGAAGACAATAGGAGAAAACCTAGACAACTCAGTTTGGGGATGACTCTTTAGATGTGATGCCAAAGGCATAATCCTTGAAAAAAATAAGCTGGAATGCATTACAACAAAAAACTTCTGCATTAAGGAAGACATTGTCAAGAGAAAGAAAATCAAGACACAGGTTAGGAGGAAACATTTGCTGACACAGCCTATAAATAAAAAATGGACAAAGACATTGACAGCTCACAAAGAAGATACACAGGTGGTAAACAGGCATGTGCAAATATGCTCCACAACTTATGTCATGAGGGACATTCACATCAAAATGCAGTAACACAGAATGGCCAAAATCCAGAGCACTGACACCACTGCGCGCTGGTGAGCTCATGGAACAGATGGAATCTCACTCACGGCTGGTGCAAAAGTAACATGGCGTGGACACTGTGCAGGCCAGCTTGGTGGTTTCTTACAAAATTAAATATGTTTTTCTGTTGACTATATGAATCAGCAATGATCCTCCTTGGTATTCATGCAAAGACACTCAGAACTTATGTCCACAATGAAACCTTTGCACCGATGTCTGTGACAACTGCATTCTAATCACCCAAACTTGGAAGCAACCAAAGATGCCCCACAGGAGGTGAGTGAATAAATTGGGGTGTATTTTGACAGTGGGATATTCTTAAACACTAAAAAGAAATAAACTTAAAAACCGTGGAAATGACATGGAGGAAATTTCAATGTATATGACTAAGTGAAAGATGCTAATGTGAAAAGTCAACATGCTGTGTGATTTCAAATCTCCACCATCTTGGAAAAGGTCCAACTATGGGGACAGAAGAATGTCAGTGGTTTTCAGGAGTTACTGGGCAGTGATCATATTTTGGCGGTGGATAAGGGTCTTCATACATTTGTGCTTTCTGTATTATCCAAATCCATGGAATGCATGACGCTAATTGTGAGCTCTAATGTGAACCATGGGCCGTCCGTGATACATAACCAACGCTTCCTTCTGCTGTGGGGTGCAGACTGTGCCAGTCTGTGCATGTGTGAGGGCACACGTAGGAGAGACTCGGTGTCTGCTCAGTTTTCTGTGAACCTGTGACTGCTCTAAAATAAAGCCCATTAGAACACTAAGACGCCACCCTAGAGTGTGTCACCCTTAATCTTTACTAGTATTTGCTGTTTCTGTGTCACTCCCACAAGCCCAGCAGAGGCCATGGTCAATGGCAGCTCTCTCATGACTTGGGCTCTTTGATAAAGCTGATTGCTAAGAACAAGACAACTGGTTTTCTGCCCAGAATGACTAAACTTTGAGTGACACTGAAAGTTACAATGGTTACCGTATAATGTTACAATGCAAGAATGAAAAGGACCATGATTAGAGGAGAAAGAGAAAAAGAAGCACTGCTCTCTGTGCTCTGTGGTGGCTCAGGCGTTAATTCTGTGGCTCTGGCATAGTCCATGCAAAACCCAAGGACCCGAGTTTCTGACCTGGGCAAAGGCAGCAGCCAGCATAGGTAATCAAATAAATCATTGAATGCTTCTTCCCACCACTTTCTCTTACTTCCTGCTTGCCTGCTACTCTCCATTCCCACTTGCTTCCTTCCTCAAAAAAAAAAAAAAAAAAAGAAAAAGAAAGAAAGGAAGAAACTATATACACCAATTCCATTTATTTAATTAAAAATAGTAGAATGGAGAAATGGAACGACTCTGTGTGCATGTCATGTGCAACCCACGTTTCTTAAATAACCCCTCAAAATTCGATGAGTTCAATGGATTGTTTTCCCTTGTTTTGTAAAATGGAGAAACTGTATCTGAAGGAAGTTTATAAGCTTTCCAAGAATATAGAGATTCTAGGCTAATGGAAACTGAACATGTTAGCCTGCCAGTTGCATGAAAGATCTGAGAAGCCTGAAGCCCCCTGGTCGTTACTCAGGGTGAGCACCTGTGACCAGGAAGCCTGCTTTTGTACCTTGCCTATTGTCTTGACTGAAATTTCCAGAACTGTGCTCTGTGATGATGGTCCCTTGGGTTGATTCTTACTTTAGTGATGCTTCAACATTGAGTCCAATAGTGTTTTTCTTAAGAAAGCCTGTTTTTAATTGCAAATGATACTCTCATTTAATGTGACCCAATATCTTTTTTTTTTTTTTAAGAGAAGAAAGAGAGAAGGAAGAGGAGGAAAAAGCATTTAGGAAGAAAGGAAGGAAGACTTCATTTTTATTTTATTTTGTTTTGTTTTGTTTTTTACCCTGGTCCTGGGACTCAAACCTACACATTTTTCAAAACATTCTGATTCTTGCCTGGCTGTAGTCTATGTTTAATTTTGTTTAAAGGAAAAGCATGAATACTATAGCCTTTTAACTTTTGCTCATCAGAGAACTCTGTTATCTTCACTTTCTCTAGCTGTGCTGTCTTCACAGAACCCGTGCTGATTTGACTCCCGCCCTTTCTCCTCCAAGTTAGATGATGCTCATTGGATTTCACCATGGCCCTCTACACCTTTATGCTGAAGATATTCTTAGAGTTTGAACAGTACCGGTAGAGTTTACACCCTGTGTCTCCCATCTTTCAATCTGGTTGTTTCTGCAATTTTCCTGGGAAAAATTCAAGATTTCTCACTAGCTGATGACTGTCTTCTGAAGCCCCCAGATCTACAGGTATTTCCCCCACATTTCCGTATAGTTTTTGACATGTCATTTGGGAGAAGAGAGCTAGTATTCATTTTCTAGCCTCAGTCTGAACTCAGAAATCCTCACATTATCGCCTAAGAAGCTCTTTTCCAGATGATAGCTTCTGTATCTGAATCCTGAGTTGACCTCTTTTATTTCTTCATCTCTTCCTCTCCTCCCTTTGCACTCCACTTGGTGGGAGTAGAACTGGCTTTGGTCTGTCCTGCTTCCCCTGGCCCATTCTCAGGAACCCTGATTTGCCTTTGAACTCCTTTGATGGACTCACAAATTATCTCACTGGGCAGATATTCTAACAGATATTCTCTTTCTCAATCTACCTTCAGGGTGTCTGTGGACATGAAAATAGGACTTCTAAAGGCGCACATCTAAAGGGAAAATGTTCTTTTGACAGTGACTAATAAATCATTAACCCTCTATCAACCAGTAAGTCCAATTTCAGGGTGAATTTTAGGGAGAAGGGAAGGGAGCTGGAAGGGAATAAAATTAATGACCAACAGTTAGACCCTCTTCTTGTTTGCTTCCGTTCAGACCATTGTTTCTTTTTTCAGTTTGAACTTAGAAGAGCCCAGGAAATAAAGAAAGCTAAAGAGAACTGGGGATACTGATCCCATGAGATGAAAAGGTACCAAGGGGCTTGAGCAACGACACACAATCTGCCGGAAGCACCTCCTGCTGCAGAGGGACAGTGCAGAGGGAGGAAGCCCGCCCTGGCGAGGTGCCTTAAATGCCGACCTGGAGCTGAGTTGCAATAATACCGGTCAAAGAGCAGCCTGGGGTTCAGCTTTGAAAGGGATCTTTACCTCCTCAGAAACAGAGCCACTGCTGAGAAATAAAACAGAGCCTTTGGAGAGATGGAGAGAATGGAGGATGTTGAAGTGTGTGCTTGTAAAAAGTCAGGAGGAGGGAGCAGCAACGAGAGGGCATCAACCAACACCAGCAGACAGCCACAGCAGGGGGAGAAGCCTTAGTCATGTTGGGGAGAACAGAGGTGCTCTGCTGCCTGTAGACAGACAGCCTGGGCAGAGGGGTGTGACCAGGAAAACATCCCTTTTCATTTGAAGTCAGCCTTTCCCTGTTCTAAGGCATGAGCTGCTAAAATAGAGACCTCGCCTATGTTCAACGTGAAAGATATTTCTTTATTTTTAAATGAAAGCATGGCTTCTAATAAATTCCGTGTATCCATAAGCAATATTCCTCCTTGTGACTGATCCGCTACCTGGACGTGTGACCCACTATCCAGTCTCAACCTACACACCGCCTCTGTGGAGCCTCTACGCCTGTGCTTCCATGATCCAGCTCAGCGCCCGTCCTCATCCTCAGGCCCCGACTGCTCCAGTTCTGTCTCCCAGGACCCCCGTCTTCCTTCCCCCAGAGGCGGAGAGTCTCCAGTGTCTGTGTTTGATGTCACACTTCACTCCTACCTACCTTGCAATTCTGTAGCTATTTACCCCACATTTACACACAATGCAAATTGTGCAATTGGTAATAGGTGGTGGGCAGGGTGTATTGGCCTATATTTGAGGAATGGGGAACCTGCACACATGAGTTTCTATTACTTCGTAAAGCAAATTTACCACAATAAATAACAAAAATAAAAATACATTTTTATATCTTTATTTTATGTTATCTTCCCTTCTCCTGTGTTTCTTCAAGGTGATCATCCCGCATCCCTCCTGAATGGAGCACTAACTTGAAATTGAATGGCTCGCAATGGAAGATACTGGACTTCACTCAGTCTAGTGAATGACCGACCCTGCTGTCAGCCAGCCTTACAGAGGGTTCCCTTTGACAAATTTGAGCTGTCATTGAAGTTGGTCCCTCACTTGACGTTAGCCCTTGGCATCTTCACGTTACCCCTGTGATTATTTTCTTAACACAGTCCCTTTTGTTCCTGCCTTCTGCTGATCATTCTTACCAGAACTCACTCTTCAGTGCTCCATTGTCTTCATGCTCAACTGGGCCGCTCCTCACTGCTCTTATTTGGCAGGACAGTTCATAAGGGAAAAAGTTGAGGGCTCGAGTGAACATCCAAGCTGTATCTGATTATACTTGGGTCCTTGGCAACATTTCTTTAACCTTCTACAATTGGAGACGAGGTTTGTATAAATAAATCAGGACTCTTGGCCTACATCGCCCCAAAGGATTGACTTAAAATGGGATCATGGTAATTAAATAATTATGTGTAGCTCCTCGAGGGAAACTTTTGAATAGTGAAGAGAGATTTAAAATTAGAAAGTTAAGGTGAGTCTCATCCCATTCACGAAATTTCCCCTAAGTTGACAGACTGGAAGCATTAGCAGGGGAATGTATAAAAGTCATTTGGAGAGATTACCTGCGGTATAAGAGGATATTACAGCCCAACCAAGAAGTACTAGGTGGCAATACTTCACTGTGATTCAGTGAATAGATTCACCTATCGGATCTGGTTTCTAGCACGGTCATCGCCATTTTCACCTGGCCACACCTCCTACAATATGCTTTGACTCTTTGCACCCGTCTCACAGCCTCACAATGGCGTTTGTGTGAGGGGGTCTCAGTCCCTCCTTCTTTGATTTGCTTCATGGAGCCAGCATGGGTTTACAATACAGTGATTAAGAATCCAGCTTCAGTATTTAAAAAAAAAGGAAAGCAGATATTCCAAATGATCCCATTATGCCACCTTTGAGTATTTACTAGAAAAACACACAAACACTAATTTGCAGAGATACAGTCACTCTCAAGTTTAAGCAGCTTTATTTACAGTGGCTAAGAGCTGGAAACAACCTAAATGCTAATCAACATATGCGTGGATAAAGAAGCTGTCATATACCTGCATGATTGAACACTATTCAGCTCTCTAGATTTAAAAAAAAAAAAGATGAAATATTGCCATTTGCACCTACTGGTAGCAAACATAATGTATAATATACAGATGTTGATATATAATTATGCACATATTAAATCTTTATTATGTGATGAGACAGTGTTCCAAATAACATTACAATAAAAATGGGGCATCTCTATTTCTGTAGTGCTATTCATCTATAAAAATAAAAAGAAATCCTGCCATTTGCAGCAACAGGGTTGGACCCAAGCAGAATGATGCTGAGTGAGATAAGTCAGATGGAAGAAGACAAACATCATATGGTTCTCTCATATGTGGTAAGAAACCAAACAAGTGAATCAAATTAAACAAAAGTAGACTTTTAATCTATAAGACTAATTTAGTGGTTGCCAGAAGGGACTAGGGAGAGGAGTGAGTAAATTGGGTAAAAGGAATTGATTATATGGCGAAGGATGGAACCGGACCGTGAGCAGTGAACTTAATATATTATATACAGATATTGATTCAAAGCAATGCACACCTTACAGCCATGTAATGTTATAAAGCAAAGTTACTTCCATAAAATTCTAAAAATATAAAATAGAAATTCAAAGATTCAAAACAACAAAAAAAAGAATTCTGGCTTTAGATTGGATTCCTGTCTTGCCAAGAGTGGACCTGTCCCAGCAACATTGTGCAAGAGTGTGACCGCTCCCAGACGCCCTGTCCTGGCTCTAGTGCAGACGACAGCACCCCCTTCCCTCCGCCGGCCACTGGGCTGTGCAGGTGAGTTCATAATATCAACCTGTTAGCATCTAAGATGCCCTCAGTTAACGGTAGACAAGAATCGCTTGGCTTTTCTAAAATTTAAAATGTTTGGCATTGAATTTAAGAGAAACTTTCATATTTATGTGAGCGTTTCTAAGGCAAAGGGGTCATTTAAATCAGGATTTTTTTTTTTTTGGCTCCCACTCTAACCAGGGTCACCATGTGTGCTGTTTCATTGGCACTTCGTCGTCACATTTTAGCCGCTATAGCAATCTTGTGTTTCTGTGCTGAAAAGTTAGAGGTAATTCAGACTGACCACATGGATGTGCTGACCAGCAATGAAGCTCTGCAGACCTATCGATTCCAGGAGCAGGAGGGGGTTGAAGAGGCCAGGAGACAGATGGAGGCAGTGGAGAGGAACCAGGCATCCTCTGGAGCTTAATTCCTTCAAAGGACCATTTCTCCCAGCGCTTTGGCCTGGTTTCCGAGTCTCAGAAGCACGAGACCCCCGTGACCAGGCCGATGCTCGTTTTACTGTTCCCATTAATCATCTTAACAGGATAATTGCTGAGTTCGGGGTCTATGGACCTAGAAGACTCGGCCATCTGAAGAAGCCGCACCCATAATTCAGCTAATAAAATCACAGAAGTGAAGAGAAAATTGTTCCATTAATTTGTCTCTGTGAGCCCTGAATCTTGGCTTCAATTTGCATCCTCCTGAGCAGAGCTTTTCAAATGCAAGCGCTCATGCACTGGGGGCTGTGAGATGCGAGAAGATGAGCAGTCCAGCGACACGCATGGCATGTTAATGACTTCGTTCTTCCATTCTCTCAACAAACATTGATCAAGCATTTACTCAGCACCAGGTGCTGGGAAGGCCCTGGGCACTTATCGCCAAAGAGCTCAGTCACTGGGTGTTTGGGTGTTTCCAGAACAGGCCTGTAAAGTAGCCGTTGACAGGCAGTCACAGCATAAGCTTTCACTTACCGATTTGGTGGGGAGGTCAGTTAAGTGAATATAAACTAAAAGATTTCAATACTGTATTTCATAGTAAGGACAACATACTTCTATTGCGTGAAAGCCACCCTGTATTGCTTTTCACGCCCAGCTTTCTTGAGATACGTTGACAATGAAAAATCGTGGTTGAGATGTGCACGTAAGCTGCCTTGGATGATGAAATCTAAAGCTTAAAGGCTATGTTAACATTCGGGGCTCATGTCCACATGCTTCTCCATCCTTTGCAAATTGTTAGTAGAAAGGCTGAAAAAGTACCCAAACAGACAAAGCTGTCTGGGAGGAGTTTGCTTAAGAGACAATTGATGGCAACTTCAGGGACTTTTTCTTGCAATGTGTCCTGGACCACTGCTCTGTGTGACCACAGCAGAAGGGTCCTGTCTCTACTCACTGTCTCCTTTTGGAATATCTTACTTGTTTTGTCCAAGAAACAAATATTTAAACTTTTCCCCAAATACTTTTTTTTTTCTTCTCCCCCTTAGAGTTTCCAAAACCTGCACAGGTGCAGGGCTTGGTGCTGCCCAGACATTTTCCTGCAGCGGCCTTAGCGATTTAACTCCGGCCACAGCTCCTGTTGGGGGAATATGCCCACGTTCTGCTGCAGGACTTTTTTCTTTTTTCAGTAACCGATACATCGAATGGAATTCTGTCATCTCGTTTTGTCAGTGTCTAAACACAAATGCTGTGCGTGATGAAATTTAATATCAGGTCAGATCTTGAAGAATTATGTTTGCTGATAGGTCTCATCCAGTCGTCAAATAACAACAAAAATAGTGTTAACAGGTGGCTTCCTCAGGTCAGCCTTCTGGTCCTTGTATCTGTGTGGGGTTATTGTAATAACAAAACATATCAGAGTTGAAGCCTCTTGGGAAATATGGAAAGACATAAAGGAGATGGGAAGGGAGGCAACAGACTTAATATTTATTCTCTTTTGATATTATCTATACAAATGATAACGCTACCTCAATATTGCCTCTAAGCTCTCTTGAGTCAGGGTAAATAGAGGTGGAGTAATAATATTTTTCGCCCTCCTTTATGTACTTATTGGAAGCAACAAAATGATCAATCCATTCCTAACATAAACAGGACATATATTGTTCTAATAAAATAGATCAAATATGGAGTTTACTTAAATAAAGCTTTTCAGTTGTAGGATGTGAAAAACACAAATGCCAATTTAGGAATTATTTTATATTCCTGGATCCAAATCAATAGATAGTAAACTGTATAACTTAATCATGAAAGATCAATTCAATTTTAATAGTAACATATTGAACTTAAAAGATTAAATTTAAAGTATACTTCTGATACTAATGAAATAGTATTTAGTGGAGAGTGTGCACTTGAGCTATGTTTTTAAAGATAAAAAGAACTAGATTGTTTTCTCATTGTTTCTTGACAAAATTCTCTGTATTTTGTCCCAGTTGACATGAGAGGAAATGGAAGCCTCTGCATCAGTTTCCCCCAAGATCTCATGACGAAGTATAGAACCAAACAATGAAGCCAGTACTCTGACTTCAAAGCCAATTCATTTTCCACGACGGTCCATTCAAATACATTCGTTTGCTTGATACGCTCTCCAGTTTAGTCCGTATTGTAATGGATGGGTGCTTTAGGGAAGGGTGGAGGTCTGGGAGGAGGCGGGAAGACAATCAGCCATGTACTTGCTCCGTAATGGACATGCGGTCTTGCCAAACTCATGGCACTTTCTTGTAAGGAAAGAACACTCTGTTCCCAGTGAAGACACTGGTGCTCCTTCTCATGTTACACGTCCAGCAGAGTCTTCAGGACACCAGCTTCCTCACTCACAGTGTCTGGCTCATGGATGAGACTATGGCTCAAGTTGAACCAATGACAGTCCTGCTTGAGACATTCAATGGAACCATTAAGAGAAAGGCACTCTCTTCTTCCTCTGATTGATTAGTCAGGACACTGTGAGCCTGGGATCATAAATGGCCTTTAGTCAGCCATGATGAAAGCAGGTCTGAGTTGGAGAGAAACAAACGGGTATTTTTCTGACACGAGCTTCTGGATCAAGCCTCACCTGAACTAGTGTCCCACTTCTTACATGAGTCAATGTATTCCTTGCTGGAGTAAATCAGCGGAATCAGATCTATATTGCATAAAACCAAGAGTCCTTTCTAATACATGCCGTTGTGGAGAATAAACTCTGCTAGAAACAAAAGCAATTGATAGTAAAAACAGATAAATACCCCCAAAATGTTACAGGCAGGATAGATATGTGAGGAGGATTCTTACTAGCTGTGATGATTAGGAAAAACTTGAATCCTCATCTTTGAATGACGTGTAACTGTTCTAAGAACTTAAAAGTTGATTTCAAAAATGGTTTTAAAAGGCAAATTGTTGGTATTCATTTCAGGTAATATTTTAAATGCTTTCAGAGTAATATGAGAGGTCGAAATGTATATTAAGGGGTTTTAAAGGAGGAACTCTGTGAGGAGGGGCTAATTCTCCTGTAGGATGCTGCCCAAATTTTATTTTCTCAGCATCAGTTAAGTTGCCCTCACAAAACACAGGGAACTGTTCATGTAAATGCAACTATTTAACTGGAAGGGATCTGCAAGTAGTGGATTATTATTCCTTTAACTAATATTGGAGTTTCCCTAGCGCTCTCTATGTGGCTCCTAAAAAAATGATCCTGGCTGTGACTGATGAACAGAAAACGACGGAGCATGTTGACAACTTCCTGGTGGAAATTGATTAAACTGCCACATTATATAATTAATACATTTTCACTCCAGGTATTACGATTCCCTGTCTATACCCAGTCGATTCAAGAGGTATTTGCCAAGTTGCTCTTTGAGACGTACTGTGGTCATGAAAGCAGTGAAGACCAGGCAAATTAATACACAAAGAAGAATTTGTGTGCAAACCCGTCAACAAGCAAAAACGTAAATAAAACCCATCTCCCAGGCAATTTGTCTATCAAAAAGGTACCAGAAATGTCAAATCAAACTTTCAGGTTTCTATAAATGCATAGTGTGAAGGCTCACGTGTGAGGGCAGCTGAACACGTCCTTGCTATGAGAGTAAACAACCAGCCAAAACGTGTAAGGTCTGTCCTGGGATGAGCAGAGCTGACAAGGTAAGGAGACTGGGCCCAGATTTCAACACATCAAAGGCCCCACATTTAGGTTCCTAACATCAGGTCCAAATGAAATTATGCCTCGGTTACAGAGAAGCATGGAGAGGATTGAAGGAAGACAGTGTCAAACTACAAACTTCGCTCTTCAAAGAGGACAAACCCTCCAGTGCTCCAGAAATCAGTGCTGTGTGCGCGGGGGGTGGGGGGTTGTTTTAATCAGAAGGTCTATAGTTGTCTTGTGTATAGCACTTACATTTTATTGCAAAGATTTTGTTTAAAAACATTACTTTGCTAACATTGAACATCAAGCGATGGCACATGTTTTTTGGTGCTGCTGGGAATTTGTAATGATGCTCTAAACACTGAAAAATTCAGATGGAAATAACACAGAACTTTACCACTCTATCTGAGGATATTTCTGGAAGATCTAGCTTTGCTCATCTCCTAAAACTTCTGCATTATTCTGGGTCCCCCCCAAATTGGGGGGTTTGATGTGCTGGCTTTGGTATGGAGGGCTGGTTTACCTTACTTTTCATATGTATTTGCTGCTCTAGCTTTTAGTCTTCTGCAGACATTTCCTGCTCTAAAGCTGAAGTCCTGCTGAATTGTCCTTATGAGGCAGCTGAATTCTATTTTTCTGTGAAAGAGGCTCGTACACCAGGTTCAGCATCATGGCAAAGCATTAATTACTCATCTCCTCCTGGATATCTATGCCGAAGATAATTATTTGTCTAAATTAAATATGCGTCACCAGGAGTATGTGAAATGATTCCACAGACTATGCATTGCTTTTCGATACCCTAGTTTATATTTGGTGTTTCTTTTGTAGGCTTGAGAGACTATAGATTAGTTTTCTCATGAATGTTAGAAAAAAAGTGTTTTTACCTATTTGTGGAAAACTTAAATTATGAAGTTGGAAAAGGCTACTGAGTCCTCTAGGAGCATAAGAGAGAGGGCTCACCCAGTCCTGGGTCCCTTAGGATTGTTTAAGAAAGATAAGCCAATTTCCTGTTTGTTTTTCGCTTATGGCAACTTGGACAAGTTTCCAGAAGAAAGATCTGTCCATCCATCTATTTTTCACCCATCTATCTGCTATGCCTGTATCTATTTATATTATTTGTTTGCTGCATAGACGGACTTGAAGAAAGCCTCCAGGCAAATTAA
>RJWH01008265.1:0-13664 GCA_004363575.1 Solenodon paradoxus
GGGGAGGGACATGGGGCGGGGCTCGGGGGCACGGGGCGGGGCTCCCAGGGGCGGGGCTCACGGGGCGGGGCTCCCAGGGGCGGGGCTCACGGGGCGGGGCTCCCAGGGGCGGGGCTCACGGGGCGGGGCTCCCAGGGGCGGGGCGCACCGCAAAGTCATCGAAGTTGTAGGCCCAATACTCCAGTTGCTCGAAGCTCCCGCAGGGTGCAGACCTGTTGTGGGCCAGGCTGGGGACACAGCATGTGGTCACCAGTGAGGACCAGGCGCGCACACCCGGGGCATCAGCACCGCCTCAGCCCTGCATGGCGTGGACCCCCCGGGGACCTGGAGGCAGCGCAGGGAGGTGCTTCCCAGAAGGTGGGCTCCTGCTGTGGCCCCACCCGTGCGCCTGGCCTGGTGGCCCAGAGGGGTGCAGGGTGCAGCTCGGCACCAGATGCAGGAAGGCTCTCAGCAGACGGTAGGCCCTGCTCACCTGCCATTTCCAGGAGCCACGACTGCGCCACGGAACAGGCTGATGCCGACAATGGCAAAGACATAGTACACCACCTGGAGGGCAGCGGGCAGCTCCGTAGGGACCCGTGGCCAGGAGGACTGCCCCCGGGTGTGGGCACGGCTGGTCCCCCAGGGAATCTGCTTCCAGACACCCCGTCCTGGCCACAACCTGCCCCGGGGTGGGACTCAGGTTGCCAGGGACGTGGCCCAGGGTGTCTGACCTGCAGGGCAGGTGGTGGGAGGGGCCGGGGGAGCCCGCCCTCCTCAGAACTCCACTGGGGCCAGGCAAGGCCGGGAGGTCTGGGGACACGACTGCCAGGCCCCTGGGAAGTCCTGCTGCCCATGTCCACCACAGGCATCCGAAGAGTTTACAGTACTGGGGGGGGGGGGGTGCTGCACAGCCCTGCCCTGTCCCACCCTGTCCCTGCCCTGTCCCGCTCTGCTGCACCCAGGGGAGAGGAAAGGGTGTGCCCATGCTAAGCGCCTATGTCGGGCCGGCCCCTCTGCTGTGCAGAGCAGGGTCCAGGAAGAGAGCCCACGGAAGGTTCTCATCCAGCCTCCTGCAACAGGCCCAGGTGCCATGGGATCCCCCCTCTTTGGTGGTCAAAGTCAAGGACAAAGGGCCGTGAGCAACAGCCGTGGCCACAGCAGGGCTTTCGGCAGCTCGCCGTCACCTTGTCACTGCCTGTCTGGCCCGCTGGGCCATGTGCCCAAGCAGCATGGGCCACCTGCTCACAGGCCCTGCCTGTGGGGCCCTGGGTGGAGCCAGCCGCTCCTCAGTGCTGCTCTGGGGGGGGCGGGGCCGTAGCCCC
This sequence comes from Solenodon paradoxus, assembly GCA_004363575.1. Lineage (NCBI taxonomy): Eukaryota > Metazoa > Chordata > Mammalia > Eulipotyphla > Solenodontidae > Solenodon > Solenodon paradoxus. The sequence goes on from RJWH01008265.1 coordinate 1,305, forward strand.
CAGCTCCCCAAACCTCTAGCTCCCATGGGCTTGGACTCCGGGTCCCGGTGCCTCTTTCGGTTTTCATCCCTTTCTCGTGTGGCCCGCGCCCCTTCAAACAGGAGGGTTCGAGGAACTGGCAGGCCCCTCAGGGCAAAGAGCCAGCACACCCCGCCACCCTCATGCATGGACCAACCCTGCAGGCGGCCCTGCTGTCCCTTCGCCCCCGGACTCACCACCAGCACCCCGCCGAAGGCCCGCATGTTTCGGATCAGGTCCAGGATGGTGCTGGCCACCACCGCCATCAGCTGAGGACACAAGCAAAGCGTGGCCCTAATTCTCATGGTCCACTGAGGGGACCCCACCCTGCCCCGCTCTCATCTGTCCCGAAGGTAGGACACACCTGTGTACGCTGACATATAAGGACACCCGCGCACACACAGCCTTTCAGACACCTGCGCACACCTGGACGCACAGGTGTACATGCTCGTACACACCCAGACATGTGTGTAAACACACCTTGCGCAACACAGTACATACACACACCTGTGCAGGTGTGCATGCCCATATGCTCACACCCCGCACGTGCCCAGAGGCCCCCACACATCCAGACACCGCTGGCCCCGTGCCTCCAGCCAGGTGTGGCCCAGCGTGCAGGACCTCAGGCCACAGCGCCCCCGATCGCCGAGCCACTGGCTCTCTGGGCTGCAGGCTCCAAAGACATGCACACCTGCAGGTGGCCAGGCCGGCCCCAGGGGGCCTCAGGGCAATGGAAACCCTGAACTCAAGGGCAAACACGAGCCCCAAAGAAAGGCTCTCCGCTCAGCCCACTCCCCTCCTGACACTCAACATGGTCACGCTGGACCAGCAGGCGAAGTCACTGTGCATGTGTGCACGTGTGTGACTGCCTGTGCACGCACTTGGGCTTGTCGCCACGCTCGCGTGCAGGTGGTTTCTGGCACACGTGTGCGCGTGCACTGTTACTGTGTCGGGTTGCATGCGCGCGTCAGCTGGTCACGTGCACGTGTGTGGAGCGTGTGTGCTGTACGTCTGCGTGAGACCACAGTCGGATGCACTGCCGGCACAATTACACGTGTGCCCGTGTGTTCCGGGAAGAGTGACCCAATCTCGTGTCGCACCTCAAAGTGCCCTGGGACCCCCGCCCTCTATGGTTGTGTGTGTAGACCCTGCGGATACGTGATCGTGTGCACGTGGAGAGCTGGACACATGCGCACGTGTGATCAAGCGCGTGTGCGCCTCTGTGTATGTGAGCGTGCACGTGGGGACCTGTGGCACACAGCCCTCCAGCTGCCTTCAGGTGGGAGGCCCCACTGGATACCAGCTAACCCAGCCGGGACAGGCCCAGTCTGGTGGGAAGGGCGGGCATGCCCAGGAGCGGACCTGGAAGCTCAGAATGAGTCCGCTGACCTTGGGTTTCTTTTCCCCTGAAAAGTTCTCCGGAAAACAAAGAAGTGCAGTGACCCCTGCCTCCACGCAGGCCGGGCTGAGCGCCGCCCGCTCCAGGCTGGTGTTCCTCCCAACAGGTACAGCGATACAGCGAGCTGCTCACACCCGCCCCGCTCTGCAACGGGGCCTGAAGCAGCACCCCGGCCGGCTGGCCCTCGGCCCTGGTTACTAGCAGCCACAGGCCTGAGGCCTCAGACGCTGGAAGGTGCGGCTCCGGTTCTGCCCTCACAGGCGCCAGGGCTCCCAGGGGCACGAAGCTGCCCCTCAACTGGCCCCACGCAGCCCAGCCCGACTCCCCTGATGCCAAGAAGCTGGCTGACGGCGCTCCTGCCCCGATGACCGGTGCAGCGCCGGAGAGCCCGTGGGCAGGGCGGCCCGTCGCATCCGCCTGCCCAGGTGCCCCCAGCGCCCGCTGCAGGCACCACCCACCTTCATGCTGGGGATGATGCGCAGGAAGCGGAAGATGATGAACATGTTGACCAGTCGCATCATGTCCCACAGCGACAGCAGCCCCAGCATCTCCGGCTTCCTGTGGACAGAGGCCGTCAGGAGGCTGGTGCCAGCAGGTACGCGCGGTGGAAGCAGAGGAGGAGCCGGGGCAGCCCGCCGCCTGGGTGGCACTCGCCCCGCGGCCTTCCGGCTGGGCCCTGGGCAGCGGTCAGGGCTACCCACCCCCATCATCCAAGACCACAAGGTCCCAACGCTGGGGCGCCACCGATCAGGTCCAGCAGAACCAGACACCTAGCCCTGGCCTGCCCTCTGACCTCGGCCCCAGCCCCTGGCCCTGTGCCCTGGCAGCCTTACCACCGTCCTGGGTTCATTTAGGCTGAAACTGATTCTCACCCCAATGCTGCCCCACAGTCCTCAGACCTCAGCGCCTCAGACACGGGCACCTGCCCCCGGACACCAGCAGCACACGGCTGCCCCTCAGGCATGAGCTCTTGTTGGCCCGCTGGCCATCAGCACTGCCGCTGCAGGTCGTCCCCACCATGGACCTCCCTGCATGTCTAAGGCCCCCGACCCCGCACCGCGGCCAGAGACCTGGCCCAGGTCCCAGCCAGCACGTCTGGGGCCAGGAGCCCACGCTGGGCGCTGCTGCACTCAAGGGTCCTGCGCAGCACGTCATCCCAGGCCTGGGGGCCGCCCACCAAAGGTCGGCGAAGCCCTGAAGCGATAAGCAGGCCCTGCTCAGTGCGCTCAGCAGGCCGCGGCTGCGGTCAGAGCCGGGGCAGCGGGGCTGCGACCGGGAAGGAGACCCACCCCCAGGGCATGGGCGACTCCCGGGAGCGCTGGCACAGCTGCTGTAGCCGCCCCGTGCTCATCACGTACCAGCCCGGATGTGGGAAGCGGTACACCGCCAGCGTGGACAGCTCCAAGACCTTCAAAGAGAGACGCGCGGCTACAGCAGCGCTGCAGGCGCCCGGGGCTGGCTCCCAACATCGGGATTCCCCTGGGCTCAGGGGCCCACAATTGCAAAGGCAGGCAGGGAGAGGACCGTCGCTTATCTCCATCCTGTTCCACAGGGCCCGGTTCTGATCAGTCAGCTGACTGCTGGGACACCCACAGGGCCCCCCACCACCACCCTCAGCCCAAGGGGAAGGAGCTGGGACGCTTCCCGAGGATACTGAGTGGAGACCCCTGCCCCAGCCACCTCGAGGCCCCATGTGCACGGTGGCTGCACCCGGAAGAGGACCGCAGGGTCCATCCCGACCGCCCTCAGGTCACCGGCCTCCTGGAGGCCCCACATCGGACACCAGACAAGCAGCTCATTTGGGGACACACCAGCCCCTCTGTCACTGGAGCCCGGATCCCGAATGGCTCCCGGTGGCCCGGATCCTGGTGGCTCCTGGTCCTTGGCGCCCAGCAAAGCCCACCACGCGGACGCCCCCACGTACCAGCAGGGCTGTGGTGAGAAGCCCGTCGAAGACATTGCTGGGGTAGGACAGGTACCCCCACAGGCCCAGAGCGAAGACCTTGAGCAGCATCTCCAGCAGGTAGTAGAGGATGAAGACACAGTTGAGAACCTGAAGGGGACAGGTCAGGTCCCGGGGTGGCCCTCCCGCTCATCGCTGCCCAGGCCCTCAGGGAGAAGCTGGCTGACCGCACGCCTGCCCTGATCACCAGTGCAGTGGCAGAGAGCCCGCGAGGCGGGGCGGCCCGGCACATCCCGCCGGCCCAGGCCCCCCCCATCGCCCCCCACTCCCCGGTGACTCTGCCAGCCCCAGACCTCAAACGGGGTGCCCCACACCCCTTCCACAGAGACCTGCGCCCCATCCGTAGCTTCAACAATTAGCGTATCTGCACCCCACCCAGACAGACCACCAGGCCCTACATCTCCCAACCCCAAGTCCTTTCGGTGTCCTCAAGGCCACCGCCAGGCCCACGTCCCCGTCCTGCAGGCTGGCCCCTCAGGTCCAAACTCCTAGGACGTAAGGGCGCCCTCCTATAGCTGACCCGCCTCTGTCCCACCCCGATGGGGACCCGGGCCCCAGAGCCTCCTTCTAGTCAGGGGCAACACCTTATGGGGGTCTCATCCTCAAAGGTGGTCCCAGGCCACAGGGCCTCCATCGCTTCTGAACCAATAAGCGCCTCCCCTAGAGGGGCCTGGGGACCGCCCTGCGTGCCAGCCCAGCTGTCCAGTCCAGCACCGCCCGTGTGTTCCGTTAACGCTGAGCTCACACCATGAACAGATGGCCACAGACACCCGCCCGTGAGGCGTTACGGAAGGATGGAGTTGACAGCTAGCTACAAGGTCAGCCCGGCCCGTCGCACCTTCGTCTGCCCTGAAGTCTCATCTACACCCGCCTGACGCCAGGGCTTGAAAATGACCTTTAAAGGGGTCAAATGTCACATCTGTCAGGAGGAACGGCCACTCTGCAGTTATCAGCAAAGGGCCTGAACCCCTTGTCTCGTCCAGAAAAATGACAGACAAATGAAGAAAGCGGGAAACTCGATTTTCTTAGGCGTAAAATACAGGAGCCGCGCACATCTAAGCAGGAGAGCCACGTTTTCCAGTTCTGACACCATGACAGACTTTATCTACACTCACGACCTATGACACACGTCACTCTTCCACTAGACACATCCAGATTTCCCTTAGTTACGGAACGTCCCAGGGTTTTCATCCAACCAGCATCCTGCGTGTCACGCTTCACTGCCTTCCTCTTGCAAATCCCTCTTCACTAAGGAAGTGGCACTAAACACCGCGCCACTGAGGCTGTGGTTCAAAATCAAAGTGGCAAAACTGCTCTTAAATCCTAAGGCGTCTGCCGAGACCCTACGACATCAGAAAAGGCTTTCACAGCTCGGGAGAGACCCAGGAACACTCAGCAAGACACAGGACCCCAGGCCAGGAGGACCCCAGAGGCCCCTCGCTGCCATCTCCCTCACATCCGCCCTCTTGCGGCGTCCACCCCAGGCCACCCTGCTCCCTGCCCCCTCAGCCTCCCCAGCACCCACCGGGCCGGGTGCACCTGACACCGCTCCCACCCGCTGCGCCCTCCCCCGCAGAGCCAGCCTCCGCTCACCCCCAGGGCGAAGTCGTCGCGGTCAGCGGGCAGCACGTCCGCGTTCCTCACCAGGAACACCTGCGGGCGGGAGCGCAGCAGCTGGCCAAGCGGGCCGAGGGGCCAGGGGGGAAGGCCTGGGACAGCGCGGGGTCAGTGGGGGGACAGCGCGGGGACGCGGACCCGGGCCCGCATGGGCTTCCACTCACACAGATGGACACCAGGTTGCCGAGGGCGACGAGGTTCCCCAGGTGGTCGAAGCGGTGGTGACCAAAGAGCAGCTGGGCGCGCCGCAGGGCCGGAGAGCGGTACTCGGGCCGTGGAGGGTGCTGCGGGGAGGGCGACCCTGAGAGCCGGACCCCGGGGTGGGGCTCGGCCACCGCGCCATCGCCTGCTCCCGTCCAGCCGCCTGAGGAAAGCATCCCAGCCAGAGACCTTTCTCCACGAAGCTGCCCAGCACAGCCGCCCTCACCCGCCCAGGGTGGAGAGAACCCCAGTGGCACTGGTGCGTCGTCACCATGGAAACGACGCAGGGCCCCAGACCTGAAGGCTCCGCGTGGACAACGCCCACATGCGGACGGCCGCACGGGCTGCCTGCAGCGCGCAGGGGCCCCAGCCCCTGGTGGGGGGCGAATCTGCGGCCGGACCGCGCAGTGCACGCGCACGAGGGCCCGGGTGCGCGTCCTGGGGCAGGGGACGAGCATGAGCAATGAGCTGAAAGGAATGAAGTGCTTCCTCCTCTCTCCTGCCACCTGCCCGCCTGCCCACCTGCCCGCCTGCCCGCAGGCAGCAGACATAGGCCTGCAGTCACCACGGAAACGCTCAGAGAGCACCTGGCAGTAAGGAAGGACCAGACACACTGGGCTGCAAACCGGTCACAGCAGCCTGTGCCTGGGGCAGAGGGCCGTGACCGCAAACCAACTGTCCTCAGGTGGCCGCTGAAACTCAAATCCAGTCAAAGGAATTCTCACTCCTGTCCCAAGAGCCACATTTCAGGTGCCCCGAGGTCAAATGTGACAGTGGCCTCCGTGGCAGGCAGGCAGGCAGAGCACATCGAGTAGGAGGGTCTAGAGGACATCACTGAGTCAGAGGAGGAAGCTACAGTGAGAAAATTCTACCTCGTCTACATTTCAAGAGGAAGTGTGTACTTCACAAGAAACAAGGGGCGGATTCCAAGGAGACGCCGTCCAGGCCCAGATGGGCTGACTGCAGAGGCGGCTGGGAGGGAAGCCACGTCAGCAGCCACGTGGCCTGGGGAGGGACCTTGAGGCCCACGCCTGGCTGCCTCCAGGCCCACCTGTGTCCACCCACCCAGACATAGCAGCCCCTCACCAGGCGAAGCCTCCTCAGGAAGGGTGCTCTCCTGTGGTTCCCGCCACGGTGTGGGGTCCACACAGCTGTCGCGTGGTCCATGGGACCAGGGCCTGACCTGGTGACAACGTCCCCTCCCATACTACTCCACAAATGGTACGCAGACCACCTGCCCACATGGACACCTGTGTCCTCTGGAGCCCCCACCGCTGCCTGCGCCCCAGCGGGCCTCGCCTGCTGCACCCCGGGGGCTGCCTGCCCAGCGGCTAACCGGCTCCAGCCCGGCCAACCAGCCACCACCTGTTCCCGAGACCAGGTCACATCTTCTCCAAAGGGACACAAAGCAGGATGAACCCTGGCCCTGCAGAGGGGGTCCCTTTCCTCGGGCACCTGCCCTCCGCCCTCCAGTACCTTAGATGGGCTACTTGTCGTAGCAGACTTTACAGGAACTTCCCACCTAGCCCCTGGGGCTCTGCCCCTGCCTGGACCCAGAGGGACACTGTCTCCGTTGACACTGTGATGAGAACGTTCCTCTCTCGTCTGTCATTAGAAGCAATCAACCAGAAATGATGTCCGTGGCTCACACCAAGGGGCCAGCGGGCGAGGCTACTGTATTTCTCTTGTCCCTAATGAAGAACCTACTTCATTTTAACTCAGCTTCTCAAAAAAAAGAGCAGGTTCAGGTGTGCCCTGGTGGAGCGGCGGTTGGTCAGTCACCTCCAAAGGAGCACAGACCACAAGCCCACGGGTTCAAGTCCCAGGTCCAGAGGGAAGCAACCAGCAGAAACACCTAAATAAAAATAAAACAGAGTGCTTCTTCCTCCTCTCCCTTCCTGCCTGACTGCCTGCTCGCCTTCATTCCTGCTGCACCTTTGCTTTAAAAAATAAAAAGGAACAGGTTGTCGGAAGCTGGTGGGGGCCCGCCAGCGGCGCTGGTGGGGCACCAGAGGCTCGGCGGGCGGCCTGCATTTCCACGACAGCTCCGGTGGGGCGCCTCGGAAGGAGGGCTCCAGCATGCGCTGCAGGCTGACCGCCCCTGGTGTGCACAGCCCGGGCCTTCTACCCCTGCAGTCAGCACTTGGGGACGAGGGTGCCAGGAAGCCAGGACCGGCCATCAGAGGTCCAAAGCTCTAGGGCCCAAGCACCCACCTCAAAGGCCACCTTAGCCTTAGACCCAGGCACTGAGGCACAGAACACCATCCCAGGGGCCAGGTGAGGACCGCGGGGGCAGGGCAGGGCCGCAGCATGTGTCTGGGGTGGGACCGCAGCGCCCTGTCTGGAATCTCGACCCCAGAGAAGGGTGGAGAGCCAGTTCCAACAGCCAGCACCCAGGGCCTGTGACAGGACAGCAGCCCAGAGCACCCGGGGGCCCCGCAGAAACCCCCAAGCAAACGCGAGTAGCCAGCCGCCTTTCCCTGCCTGTGCTCCACGGCTCCCTGTGGGTGTCATTTAAGAGCCGGGGCCCTCCCTGGTCCCGCTGGCCCACGGACCTTGCTCCCCGAGGGACAGAAGCGCAGCCCCCCACCTGGGAAAGAGCAGCGGCAGCGGGAGCCCTCGCAGGCTGGCAGGCTCCCACCGTGTTGAGAACAGCACTTCCCAGGCGGGCAACGGAGCCTCGTGCCGGGTGGGCGAGGCGCGCCTCTTCCTGGCACGCCTGCCTGCTGCTCCACTGTCTCCCGTGCCCCAGGGTGGAGAGGCCACACCAAGGACGCTGCTAAAAGGGACACCTAGCGATGACAGGACAGGTAGGGCACCCGGGCCACTAAGGCCCGGCTCCAAGGGGACTCGACAGACTTCAGGGAGCAGACGGAGAAACCTAAGGGACCACCCCGCCGGGCCCGAGGCCTTAGAGGCTGACAGATGAAACTGATGGCTGCTGTTGGGGAGGAGAGAGGCGGGCAGTATCCCCCCACATCAGGATGTTGGGGTGCGAGCCCCCGGCACTGGGGCACAGGCAGGGAAAGACACTGGCTGGGTCCTTCAAAGAAGCAGGATCGGGGCACAGACGCACAGGGGACAATCCTGTGCAGACAAGGAGGAGAAGCGTCCATGCCCAGGAGAGAGGCCCCCAAGCACAGCTGCCCGCTGGCCAGCCCAGGACGGAGAGGGTGAGTGTCCACTGTACAAGCCCCATCAGTGGCACTCTGCCCCGGCAGCAAGCTGACCAACCGGCCAGAGATATCCAAATGCACCTCTCGCTTGCAGCCCCGTCCAGGGCCCGGGTGACCCTCTCGAGGCCAAAGAGCAGCCCCTCTGCTGCCCCCACCAACTGCCTGTGAACCCCTCAGCTGCCTCCCGGCACATCCCCAAAAACCCCGCTGCATGGGAACACAGCGGGTCTTCCGAGCAGTTCCAAGCTGGACACCACGGCCCATCTGGTGACTTTAGAATCAGAGTCAAGGGAAGAGGCAAAGGCTCTGGATGGACCAACCCAGCAACCTCCCAGGAAGGACAGATGGAAGAGGACAAGAGTCTGTCAGGGGAACAGAGAAGTCCATCCAGAAGGTTCCTCGGGTAGGCCTGGCCCAGGTCGTCTCTGTGGTCCGAACCCCACGAGGCCAGTAAAATCCCCGCTCCACCCGGGAGCCAGCCCGGGAGCAGCGCCGGCGACAGGACGGCCCTCGCCCAGTGGCTCGTACCTCTTTGATGGCCCTCTTGTCAAACTCGTTGAAGAGGCTCTGAAACGCGTCAGCTGACAGCAGGTCGCCACTGAAGGACCGTGCCTTCTGTCCAGGAGGGAGCCAGGTCAGCGGGCCCGAGGGAGCGAAGGCCCTGGGGCCCGAAATGACGCCTGTGAGCCCTCCCACAGGGAGCCTGGAGCATGGGCTGGGGAGGACATGGGCAGGGCACCTCCAGGATGGCCTGTCTGTGGCTGCTGTCCAGTTGCACTTTCTGAAGCACCTGCAGGAGGTCCTGAGGTTTCACCCCAAATCTGGGAAAAACAAAGCCCGTGGAAGCCAGTGAGCCCAGCCAGCCCAACCCCTAGGGCGCCGACTCTGGGGAGAACCGACCGTGGCCCGGGCAGTGACGGGCCCCCTGGAGAGGTCGGCAGTTTGCTCTGCAGCGCCGTGTGCATCCCCCAAATCCAGAGATGCCCTCGGAGAGCAGCTGTGGCCCCCACCCTTTACCAGTCAGGCGGCGGGCGCTGTCTCCTGGGCCAGCTGGTTCCGACACCACAGGGTGATAAGGGCAGGGGCGGCGGGCACGAGGGCCAGTCGGCTCTCCAGGGCTTCCCCCGGCCAAGGCTTAACCCCGCAGAGCCACGGAGGCGCCGGAGCACAGTGTGGGTCTAGGTGCCGGCAGCGGGCTCAGCAGGACCCCGAGAGGCAGCCCCATGACCCCAGGAAGGAGGGAGCCCACTCACCCCTGAGCGGGGGGTCCTGCCTCTGCAGGCCGGGAGAGGACCTCGAAGGCAGCCCGCATCCCCAGCCGCCTCCGCAGCAGCGAGGTCTGCAGAGATTCCTGCAAGGAGCGGGCTCTGAGGGCTCAGTCTGCCCTCCCTGGGCCCTGCGACCCCTCGGTCGGGCAGCTGACGGCGCCTGCCACCACCGCCCTGGGACCACGGCCCCGAGGAGCAGCTGTAGGTGAGGGCTGGCCCTCGGGAGGAAGCGGGTCGGGGAGTCCCTGGGGTGCAGGGCAGCACCTCCGGGGGGAGCGGATGTGAGGAAGCGACGGAGGGAGCAGGGAGCCGCCCGCCCCGCCCTCCTGCAGGGCCGCTCACAGCCAGGCGTCCCCATGTCCCCATGGCCGGTATGGGACGCCCCAGGCGGCAGGAGGCGGCGCTCACCATCAGGCAGCCGCGGAACTGATTGTAGATGATGGCCGTCAGCAGGCTCATCAGGAACAAGCTCCCTTTGAGGGGACAGCACAGTCAGGCCGCCTCAGCGGGCAGGCCTCAAACCAGCGGAGCCCTCTGCTCCCTGTGGGCAGCCCCCAGCTGAGGTGGCACCGGGGGCCCAGAGGGTGTCCACAGAAAGGTCCAGAAGATCGAGGCGCAGTGGGGCCTGTGTGGCCTCCCTGGCCAGTCTGCGGACAGCGCCACAGGCAGCCCAGCGTGGGCACCAAGGACGAGGACCCTGGAAACCAGACTGCAGAGCGGTGGGGAATCGTGCTGAGGTGAGGGCCCAGGGTTGGGAAGTCACGCTAAGGTGAGGTCACAGGGTCAGAGTGTCACAATGAGATGGGGTCATAGGGTCAGGAGGTCACACCGAGGTGAGGTCTCATGAGGCGAGGTCACGGGTCAGGTCACACTGATGTGATGTCACTAGGTAAGGTCACAGGGTCAGGAGACCACACGAGGTGAGGTCGTAGGGTCAGGAGGTCACACGAGGTGGGGTCGCGGGGTCAGGAGGCCACACGAGGTGGGGTCGCAGGGTCAGGAGGTCACACAAGGTGGGGTCGCAGGGTCAGGAGGTCACACGAGGTGTGGGGTCACGGGGTCAGGAGGTCACATGAGGTGGAGTCATGGGGTCAGGAGGTCACACGAGGTGGGGTTGCGGGGTCAGGAGGTGACACCAGCAAACATTAAGGATCCTGACGCGAGGGCAGAACCTCACCCCCGCGGCCCCACACACCCCGACTTACCGATCAGGGTGAAGACGATGAAGAAGGCGGCGTAGGCCCGGTTTCTGGAGTACGCGGGGGTCATCACTGGGAGAAGCAAGTGGAGAAGCTCAAATACGCCCCACGCAGGGGTTCCCACCACGACCGCTCTGGGGCGCGAGGGGCCGTCTGCACACAACCCTCCCGCGGCTGCCTGCGCGTGGAGGCAGGACTCGCCCCTGGGAAAACGCGCCCCTTCCTGGGCCGCATGCTGTCTGCCTCCTGCGTCCCCTGCCAGCCTGAAGGCCCCACTCTCCCGGGTGACTCGGGCTCCCAGGACGTGGGGACAGTGCCCAGGCCCAGAGTGGGGCCAGGGCGGCCCTCTGGGAAGGACTCGAGGGTCAGCGACGGCCGCAGGCCCGGGACGAAAGGCACCGTCCAGACACCGGGCCCAGACGACCGGCCACAGTCGTCACACCAAGCCAGCAGTGCAGTGGGCTTCCCACTCCAGGGCCTGGAGAGGAGGCCACTAGGGCCCCTGAACACGCCCGCCTGCCACCACAGAGAGAGCACCGCTCATGTCTCAAAGTGGCCCACGAGACAGAGGGGACGGGGCAGGAGAGCAAGGAAAGGGAAGACAAGCTAAAAGGAGGAAAGGAAAGGGAAGACAAGCTAAAAGGAGGAAAGGAAAGGGAAGACAAGCTAAAAGGAGGAAAGGAAAGGGAGCTGGGAGGGAGGGGAAGCCTGCGACATCCTGGTCACTCTCCAGCAGCCCCACACCCCACCCCACGGCAGGCGCTTCCCGACCCCACAGCCCCACACGCACCATCAGGGTTGTTGGCGGTGGTCAGCAGCACCAGGAGGGAAGTCAGGGCCTCCGGCAGGTTGCGGAAATAGGTCAGCCTCTCGCTGTCCTGCCCCCTGTCCTGTGGGGCAGAGGAGGCAGCTCTGGGGCCCTCCACCGTGGGGTCAGAGCCCCGAACCCCACCCCATCCCGCCCTCGCAGGCTGACTGGCAGCAGACAGGACGGATCTCTGGGCCCAAAAGTCGTGTCCAGGGAGGCCACACCCTCTGGGACGCCATCACGTCATGGCCCAGCGACCCCGCGGTGCTGCCAGCCTGCGTTCAACGGACTCGCCATCGCAGTTCTGTGACTGAGAGGCTAGACATCGGACCCTGGCACAGGGCCCCAAGAGGAGGGGGAGCCCCCTCTGCAATTCAGCGGCGACCTGGGGGCCTCAATGCCCTCCAGTCTGTGCGGGGCCCTGGACAGCCACGCTGTGGCCACTCGCCAGAACGCACCACCACCATGGCTGGCTCCAGGGGTGCGGCTGCCCGCCCCCACCAAAGGCAGGGACACTGAACCCGACCACCGTGGACAGGGAGGTGCCTCGGAACTCAGCCCCGGGCATATAGACGACCAGGGGGCCTCAAGGCCACGCTCCCAGTCTAGGGACCTTCAAATGGAGGGCACTGTGAGGATCCCAAGTGGAGCTGGGGAGGCCCCCAGTGCAGCCTCAGCCCACACCCAGGGCTGCAGAGGGAGCCCCAAGAG
>RJWH01008265.1:13764-32205 GCA_004363575.1 Solenodon paradoxus
CCCCCTTCACCCAGCAGCCAGAATGGCCACATCGCCCCCTTCACCCAGCAGCCAGAATGGCCACATCGCCCCCTTCACCCAGCAGCCAGAATGGCCACATCGCCCCCTTCACCCAGCAGCCAGAATGGCCACATCGCCCCCTTCACCCAGCAGCCAGAATGGCCACATCGAGTAAGTGCAAGTCCCACCACCGGGGACCCCTGGGAGCCGTGTCGACAGAGGAAGGTTCCAGACCCCTGCAGTCACAGACAAGGTCGCTGAGGCACGGGAAACAGGATTCAGCAGCCTCCCTCCTTGTCCCTCCCAGCAAGCCTTCTGCCCACACAGCAGGGTCAGGAGACCCCGGTTCCCCCCAGCCACGGCCAGCACCGTCTCTGACCGGGGCAATGGCCTGCAGAATGGGGCCTCCACTGCTGGCGTGGGGCATGCTCCCCAGAAGCCAGCCCCTTTCTCGGGAGAACCCAAGCTGGAGCTCCAGGAGATGAGCACCAACAGGGCGAGCAGGCTCCACGCCCGCTCAGGACAGGGCCCCGCGCACAGCGGGCCAGCAGGAGAGGCCCGTGCCCGCTCCGGCCTGCCTGCTGTCCTGGGCTCTGCCCAACAGCATCACTGACCGGAGCGTCTGCCTGCTGGGGCCACCTCACAGCCCCACAGCCCTGCGGCCCCGGCCCCCGGAAGACTGGGGCCTCCTGCTGCAGCGGTACCTTCTCACCAGTGAAGAGCAGCATCCCGAGCATGGTGAAGACACACAGGTGCAGCGCCAGCAGCAGCATGACACTGGAGACAGAGGGGCATTCAGCGCAGGGCACAGCCCACACGCCGGAGGCCCAGTCCAGGACAGAGACCCAGACACCCACATGGCCCCTGCAGCCAGCCCCGACAGGTCCTGCGTCTGCCCAGAGCCAGCCACGTGCTCAGCACGGGTCCTGCCGCCTGGACCTTTCTTTGGCAAGACAAACCTCCACCCCAGGGGAGAGTCCCAGGGACCCATGAGGGACGTTTAAGGACCCCAGGGTCTCTCGGAGACAGGGAGGCCGCTTCCATCCATCTAGGCTGGGCTACGAGGGTCCACCACGTGAGCCACGGGGCAAGGGGAGCCGGGTAACAGACCTTGTGGGGCAGTCTGCAGGAATGCTGGGGGTGGACAGAGGGCGGAGGGGGGTGGCGGAGGGGTGGGCAGGGGGGTCAGAGGGGCATCCACAGGGCTCGGCAGCAGGCACGCAGGCAGGACGGGACCTGCAGCAAGGCCGCTAAGGGACCACTGGGACCGCAGCCTGAGAGCACGACAGACCCCCAGACCCCCCACACCAGCCTCCCCATGTGGGAAAGCACCAGCGGCCTCCCAGACCACGTGCCAGGCTGGGGCACAGCAGAGCACAGGAGGCCCCGCCCAGCCCGCACCTGGCCATCTCCGGCAGCGACCTCCTGATGCACTTGAGCGTCTTCTTCATCATGGAGGAGTTCTGCATCAGGAAGAAGGGGCGCAGGAGCCGGCGGATCCGCATGCGCTGAAAGGGACCGGGCAGGGGCGCATCAGCCCCATAAGCTGGCTGTCCTGCACACTCAGGGCCACCGCGCCCGAGAAACGACGGGCAGGCGGCCGGTCAGGGGCTGCGCAGAGGGCCGTCCACGCGGGCATCTCCCAAGCCTGTCTGGCTACTCGGCCCGGCTGGAGTGCGTCTGTCAAACTCCACGAAGCCCCGGTGGCGTCCACTCCCCACCGGCCCTGGTAGATGCGGCTGTCGCCAAACCACCAGCTCTGTTCTCCCAAATCACAGGGCGAGCGGAGGGGCAGATGCTGAGGTCACAGGGGCCTGGGACTCGCTGACGTGGGTTTTCTCAATCCAGGCCTCACGGAACTGTGGGAGCACGGCTAACGCACGGCCCCGGGGGTGCCATCCTGGGACCCAGGCACCCCAGAAAGTGAGGAGGCAGCAGTGGGGAGTCCCGACCTCACCCCTGGTCCCTGTGCCCGCTGAGCCTCGGCATCTGCCCCTCCAAACGCAACCAGGCTCCCAGCCAATGTGCCAAGAGCGGCGGGAGAGGCCCGGGACACCCCCCTTTCCCGCTGCACCCGCCCCGCCCTGTGGCTCCGTCTGAGCCGCCCACCACCTACCTCCTGACAGAGGAGGCTCAGCGACAGCGTCCAGTCTGTGAAGGACACGGCCAGCACCACCAGGTAAGCCAGAAGCCATGGGTTCTTCCGGAACTGGGCCCAGCTGACCAGGTAGCTCTGCGAGATGGGCGTGAGCTGCGGCCGGCGGGCCTGGGCGGCCGAGGTCCTCCCACAGGCCCGCCAGGAAAGTGTGGTCTCCACGAGCCCCGGAGGGCCGTAGGCAGCTGTCAGGAGGACTGCTCCCCACCCAGCCACCTCAGGGATCTGTGACCCCGGACTGAGAGTGACCTCAGGCTCAGCACCTGACCAGCCCAGCCTCAGTTTCCTCATTTTGAGGGAGCCCGCCCACCTATCCAGCCACATCTATGAGGCATGATCACGCTGGACAACAGGAAACCCGCGGTTTCGGGGCGGGATTTGGTCACAGTCCTGCCTCCACAGCACCCCCCAGCACCGCAGCCTCCGGACGGGGCCAGAGCTCGCAGGTAGCAGTGTGCCCCTCGCCCTTTGAGACGTCTCAAGGGCACTGATCTGTCAAGGGTCGCTAGCAAGGTCTCCCCACTTTCAGTGCCCCTTTAAAACGCTCCATGCCTCCCAACCACGCCGCACGCCAGATGCCAGAGCACAGCGCGCCACGCCCCCGCGTCAGCACGGCCGAGGACGCGGCCAGGCGTCCGACACAGCACCGCGTGGCAGGAAGGCCATGTGAGCCACGCCCCCGAGGCAGGGGGCAGCCGGGCGCACTGGCCAGACACTCGCTAGACAAAAGGGACAGTGGTGTGGCCCGCAGCGCCCCCAGCCCCCAGGCTCCTGAAGGACTCAGGTCACAGGCAGAATGCAGAGTTCGACCAAGCACAGCCGAGGCCGCAGACCCTGCCGCCCTCCCGGCTCCCCTCCAGGGCGTCTCCACAGGCAGGAGGGAAGGTTCTGGCGAGACCATCAACTCCCTGTTCACTTGGGGCCCTCACGGCAGCACTGCCCGGGTCACACCCAGAGGTCCTGAGGCTGTGCCATCCTCGGTGGCTGACCCAGGCTCAGTTTACCCTCTGAGAGGCAGGAGCGGATAGAGCTTCAGGGTCCAGCATCCCCAAGCCACCCATCAGAGTGTGAAGCTGGGACGATGCCCGCCGCTCCAGGAGCATCAGAAGCAGAGCCACAGCGGCTGACGGGCGGGCCGTACCTTCACCGAGAAGTCGGCCGAGAAGACCAGCAGGCACAGCCCCTCGATGCTCTCGGTCAGGCCGCAGGGCGGGCCCCAGGGCACTGCATGGAAGCGGACGTCTGCGGTGCTAGTGAGCGAGGAGGGAGTCTCAACAAACGCCAGCGACAGGACCAGGAGGATGGCAAGGCCCAAAACCCTGCCAAGGGGCACATGTCAGTTCGAATGCAAGAGCCGGTACCCTCAGGAAAACCTGTCAGCAGGCAGCCCGCAGGGCGGGCCTCGGCGGGGCCCACAGGAGTCCACTGAATGTTCTGGAACGGATCCTCATCACCAGAGGATCCCTGTCTGTAGGCTGGGCGCCCTTCCAATAAAGAGGGAAGACAGCGCCTCCCTCTCTACCTGGGAGCAGGTCCTGCTGGACCCGAGGCCAAAGCGAAGCTGGGGACCCCGGCCCGCGCATGCTCTCACCACTGGCAGGGGCTGGAGTAATACCACCGGTAAAGCCACAGGGAGCCGGCGTCCACACGGTGGCTGATGGAGCGATACTGGAAAAGGAGGGTCATACGGCTTATGAGTGGGGGTCCCTCAGTGCCACACAGGCTGGGGAACCCGCCCACACCCCCAGGCCCCAGGAGGAAGCTGGCAGTGGACGTCAGGGTCTGCTCTCTCCTGCCCTCCGGCAGCGTTTCCCCTGCAGACCCCGGGCAGATTCCCCGACCCGGGCAGCCGGCCCAGTGGGGCACCACTGCCCAGAGTGAAGCAGAAGGTCACTGTGTGCGGGCACAGAACTGCTGTTCCGGCAGCCTTCTCGGGTCCAAACGGGCCCATGGAAGCCCAGGTATGGAGTCCATGATTCGGGACCCAGAAGGGCCCGTGCCCAGAAGCCCAGTCATCACAGTTACAATGACTGAACACACGGCCCAGCAGCTGTGGCCCTGGCCCGAGACCCAGGAGTGAAGGAGCAGGGGACAGTCCCCACAGAGCGGGACAAGCCCAGGTCCAGCCTCTCGGAGCCAGCACCGCCCACCTGGAGGGCATCTTCAATGAAGACCGCGGCCTGTTCCACGCACAGGTCCCACCCGGCCGCAGCGCCTGTGGACAGAGGACGCATCAGGTAACTGAGGTCACGTGGGCTCACCCACTGCAGGGTGACGGAGAGCAAGGAAGGACCGCTGCTCTCCCAGGCTCTGGAGGAGGCTCTGCCACCATGTGTTTGCAGGCGCCCAGGAGCCCGGGCCCTGAAGGGTAGGGTCTGAATGGCGGGTCGGGGCCATCTGTTCAGGCTGCGCGGGGCTCACCCCACAGTGCCCGCTCCCAGGGCATGCAGCACCCAGCGAGGCCCAGGACCAGACCCGGGGCTGAGGCCCAGTTCCCACCTGCCGGCCAGGCCCTGCGATTCAGCTCTGTGCACCCGATCTCCTGACACTGGGAGGGTGTGCAAGCAGTGGGGGACCGTCGCTGTGTCCACCCCGCGGCCCGCAGCCCTCGTCAGGACGCTGCTTCAGCCTGACCACACAGCCACCTGTCAGAACTCGAGCTCTGACGGCAAAGCTGACACCAGAGCCCTGCTGTGCTGTGAGTCTTAATGAAGACTGAGAACAGAGAGGTTCTTCCCAAGGTCATCCCATCCCACCCCCTCGCTGTCGAGGGCCCACAGGACCTAGTGCCCACCCCCAAGTAACCCCAAGGGTGGAGCCAAGTAACTAGGGTCCATAGGGCACAGGCAGCCTCCCCAAGTGGGGCCTTCAGGATGAGCCGGAAGCCACACATGGCTGCCCGTCGCCCATCAAGGAGCCACCACGCACGCCAGGTCGGTCACCGAGGCCCTGGGTTCTGCTGCCCATATCAGGGGCAAGTGCCGCCTCCATGGCTTCAGTACAGAAGCTGCTGCTCAACAGGGGAGAAGGCATGGGCAGTGGGGCTCACCGGCCAGGCCTCGGGCAGGACAGCGGGCAGCCCCGCCCAGGAGCAGAGCGGGCCCAGCAGCTTCCAGAAGGGCCCAGAAGTCAGGTGACCCCTTCGCTGCAGATTCTACTGTGATGTCTGGGCCCTGGGGGCAGTGGCTGCGGAAACTGCTCTGAACCGGTACAGTGGACCGTGCGGGCTTGGAAGGGAGTGGCAGAGCCCGGGCGGGAGTGGTACCGGCCCCGGGCAGAGCTCCGAGCCGGGTCCACTCTGCCCACCAACCCCACGGGCAGCTGCCCCTCCCCGGGCCTTGGGCCCAGCACATGGGGCAGAGGCTGCAGGGCCCAGGGACCCATCTGGAATGTGAGGGACCATGCCCGAGGCGGGAGACTGGACTCCGACCTGGCTCTGGCCTGGCCTTGCTGGCGGAAGGAGTAAGTGCAGTCCTGACAGGGACGACTCCCCACACGTACAACGGCGAGGCTCCCGGGGCAGGTGACGTGATGACCGCCGGCTTCCCCTCAGGAGGCTGGGGTCAGGAGGCACTCTGCTTTGTTCCCTGCCGTGTCCACAGAGCCCAGGACAGCACGGACACAGCACACAGGAGTCCTTGAAGCTCACCTGCCCGGTGACAGAGAGCAGTATCTGAGGCCCAGAGGCCCCACGACAGGGTAAAATACTACAACCCAGGGGAGTTGCTTCGGCCAGAAGCCTTCGACCAGGGCCTGCTCCAGGCCAGCCACGTCTGGCCACGGGCGTCTGGCACCCCGGCCACGGGCCAGCACCTCCGGCCCGTTCTCCAGCTCTGAGTGTGGGCTGTAAAACTCTGGGTCTGCCCCGAGCTCACCAGGTCTGCGGTGCTCCCATCTCGGAGCCGCCCCCTGCTCCGCACCCCACACCGACCTCGCTGCCTTGGACTGCGGCAGCACCCGGGATCACAGACCCCCGTGAGGCACCCCTGTTCCCGCTCCACTCCAGAGGAAGTCCGCCCCGCCTGACCGCCTGGCCGCCTGACCAGGCACTGCGGTGGCGCCTCTCCTGCAGCTTCCTCCAGCCGGCATCCGCCACCCACCTAAACTCAGCTCTCCGAAGCCCATCAGCCCTAGACAGGCGCTGCCCTGCCAGGAGCACGGCTCCCATGTGCCGTCCGGGGCCTCCTTCCCTGGTGGCCATCAGCTGTCCACACCCCCACCGCCCCAGCCCGAACACCAGGCTGCCCCGTCAGGTCCACCCCAGGACACAAAGGGCAGCAGAGCTCAAGCCCAGGCCCCACCCCAACCCTGGACCAGCCTCCCTGCCCCAGGCCTCCCCTCCCCACATCCAGGTCTGAAGCCCTGCCCCCGTTCCAGGCCCCACCCTGAACAACTTGGGCGGGGGCCGACCAGCACCCCCATGCCCACCCCCCCACCCCCACCCCCGTGTGGGCCGGGGTAAACCCTTAGCCTCTCTGTGCTCAGCTCTCCCAAGATCCCGTCACAGGGCTGATAGTGCAAAGCAGAGGAAGGAACGCAGTAAGCCCTTCACAATCTTTGCTATTATTATTCTAAAAGCCCCTTCATAGCACAGCATCCTTTGTCCTCTGACAGTAAGTGGGTGATTCCCTGACCAGAAACAGAAGAGACACTGACCATCCTCACCTCTGGCTCTTATGGTGGAGCCGAGTCAGGAGGACCTGCCCATGGGGTGCACAGGGGTGCTCAGGGTGTGTGGGGCGCCCAGCAGCAGTCCCACACTTGCCGGTAAGAGACACCAATTGAAGGAGACATGCAAACCCCACGCCCAGGGTCCCATAAGGAGCAGCTGCGGGGAGACTGAATGAGCCATTCTCAGCCCCCGCGGACTGAGCCTAGAGACACCCGGGCAGCCTGGCTGAGAGACCTGAACACACAGCACCCTGTGTCCCCTGAACAAAAGCCGTCCCCCGAAGCTGCAGGCACAGTGCGGGTCACCTCTCCCACCAGCACTCTCCAGGGCTGGGACTTCATGACCCCCAAACTTCAAGATGGCCATCAGCTCCCACCGGCACCAGCACCAGCACCCATCACTCCCCTTTTCAGGCTCAGAGAGTTTAGGCAACTTACCGAGGTCACACGGCCAGAAAGTGGCAGCACCAAGAGGGCGCCCAGACTCCACACGGCATGTGGCCCTGAAAGGCCTCACGCCCTGTGTCCCCATCCGGCTCCAAGAAGTCTGGCACTGATCAGTGAAGAACTTCCCAGGAAATACCTCTGAGATGGGCAGGTGGGAAACCGCCCCAGCCTGTCAGGGACCCACCTCGCTCTTCCAAGGATGGGCACACACTGAGACCCCCATTCAGGGACAGGAAAGTGAGTCCAGGTAGGGAAAGTGGCCCCCAGAGGGCACCCAGGGTAGTGCTAACATTGGGGATCAGGTCCCAGGGCTGTCACTGAGGCCCTAACTCGCCTCTAATCCCCCAGGTGTCAGCCAGGGACAACGGACTCCACCCGCCCTGCCCTTAGATTCAGCAATCGTTCGCCATAAACAGGAAGGGCAGGAGGAGGCCGAGGCAAAGGGAGGAAGCTACCCTACTCTGGGGAGGCTGTCCCAGCCCCAACCAGAAGCAGGCGGGCCTCTGGCAGCCTCCAGGGGGCCAGGAAGGAGAAGGTGGCGCCACAGCAGGATTCGAATCCCGCCTCGGCCAAATGGCCGAGCCGCGTGGCCACTGCCGGCCCGTGACCTTGGAAGGAATGCAAGAGGAAGGGAATGCGCCCCCGTGCCTCAGTTTCCCCCAGAAGGGCCAGGAAAATGGGAGCGCTCCTTTTCAGGGGTCACTAAGGCGACCCAAGGAAAGCACGTGGCCTGAGACCGCCCCAGCACTCCGAGGGGCTGCCAATCAGGCTGTCCCCAGGCAGGGCGCGACCACGCGGCGCCGACCCCCCGACGCCCACTGCGCGCCCGGCCGGGGTCCGCAGCTCCCAGGGCGCAGTCACCGCGCCCACGGAGCAGCCCCCTCGCGCCCCGCGCCGCCGGACTGGTGGCGACGCCAGCCGGGAGGCGCGGTCGCAGCGACACGCCCGGGGACACCCAGGGACGCCGCCGCGGTCGCCGCCGGCCGGTCCCCTGCCCAGACCGCCGCTCACCAGGACCGACTTGAACGCCGCGGCAAGCGGGGAAGCCGGTCGGGCTGTCGCGGCCGCTGCTGCCTCGGGTGCGACCCAGAAGGGGCTCCGACTCCGTCCCGGAATCCGCCATGGGGTCCGCCGCGTCGCCGGGACCCTCTCCCGGGCGCTCACAAAGCAAGCGACCCCACTGCGCAGGCGCAATAGCCCCGCCCCGGAGCGCGGAAGGAGGCGCGGACAGCACAGTGGCGTAAGGGAGGCCCTTGACTATCAGCCAATGAGAACGGAGGTCTAGCTCGGGGGCGGGGAGTCCTCGGGCCCCGCCCCCTAGGGGGTGGGGCTCAGCGTTCTAAGGTCGCGAAGGCGCGGAGGGGCTGGGAGGGACTGGTCGCTGAGAACAGCCAGCCTCACCTGACCTGGGGCAAGTCGTGCAGGTTCTTGGGTCCTCCCGGATCGGCTGAACTCTGAGGGCGGCGCCTAGTCATCTGTGTTTTGTATGTGCGTGTTGGGTGCATGGGAGTGACCCCAAAGAGCACCCAAAAATACACGAGTTTGCCCTCCGTATTGAAATCAGGAATGTTAAGTGTAGCCGAGGGTACAGTTGAGAAAGACAAATGAAAACATATTTACATATTTACAACATAAAGTACTTTCAGCGTTAATGTATAAAGAGCTTGTTTTCTGTTGCTATAGCGACAGTGACCACAAACTTAGCTTAAAACAAGCCCTGCTTGTTATCCTGCGGTCCTGGGGTTCAGAAGGCCAGCGCTCCCTGGATCCTCCTGCCAGGACAAAGTCCACCGGAGGGCAGCCTGGGTCAGGCAGCTCCAGACGCGGCGGAACTCACAGCCCTGGGGCAGAACGAGGCTCTCTTTGGCAGGGGTCATCTCTAGTCCCCGAATTCCTTTGGCAGAACTCACAGCCCTGGGGCAGAACGAGGCTCTCTTTGGCAGGGGTCATCTCTAGTCCCCGAATTCCTTTTCTGTGAACTCCTCCATCAAGTCCAGCAAGAGTGCACTGAGTCCTCCTCAGGGTTCAAGAGGCTGCAAGATGTTTCCTATCGAGCTCCCACCACCACCTCTGCTTGTATGGGATCCAGGCGTCACCTGGATAATCCAAGATAATCTCTTGATTTTAACATCAGTTGATCTTTACTTACATGTGCCATCCATCCTGCCACAGTCCCAGACAGGTGCCAGGGGTGAGCGCACGAGGACCGGAATTCTGCCTCTCAAAGAGCCCTTGAAAACCAGTAAGAAAGTGCAGCCCTGCTCACAACAGCTGAGAACTGGAAACGACCTCAGTGCCCCACATCAGATAATGGATAAGAAGATGTGGTCCATGCACACAGTGGACACTACACAGCCCTGAGAAGAGAGGAAACCCTGTCATGTGAATCAACATGGATGGATCTAGAGGGGATGATGCTCAGTGAAACAAGTCAGAAGAAGAAAGACAGAGACCAGATGACCTCACTCATAGATGGAACGTGAACAGACAACACACAGGAACAGATGAAACAAAACCGTTTGACACTTGCAATAGAACTGAGGTGACCAGTAGGAAATGGCGGGGGAGTTGGAGCGGTGCGGGGAGGACAAGTGGTGGCAGAGCCCACTGGACACCGGGGAAGAACATGTGGTGATGTGGGGAGGGAAGGTGTGTTGACAAATACATGAGGAAAGGGAAAGCTTTACATGTGAGTTTATTTCAATGTGTAAAAATTAAAATTATTTTTTTTAATTTACCCACGAGGGTTGGGGGAGATCAGTAAGAAAAGGCATGCCTGGTGGTCAGTGAATAAGTCCATTGCCTCTGGCCGGCATCCCAAGGACCCGACTCTTCTCATCCTAAGGCCGAGGGAAGCAGCCAAGATGAGTAACTAAAGTGCTTCTTCCTCCTGTCCTTTCCTGGCCGCCCGCTCACCTTCATTCCTGCCTGCACCTTTCCTTTAAAATTTTTTAAATTAAAAAAATCAGGAAGATTTTTTTTCCTCCAGAGGTGGAAAGGGGGTGAAAGACCTGACAAAATATCAATAATGAAAGCTTGAACAAAGCTCCCCCTCATTCAAACACAGAGGTGCAAATTAAGATAATGCTGAAACCATCCAGCTATTTAAAGGGTGGTATGGCTCCAGAGGGCAAGCCCATGGTTATCCCCAGGATACAGAACTGCTAGGCTCTGTCTGGTTCTTTCTTTTATTTTTTCTTTAACAGCATGCATTTTAAAATCTGAAAAGAAGTAAGATATTTTTATTCTGAAATCGAAAGCAATAAATGTACCCAGTTCTTTGCAGAAATGGCCCATCCTCCAAAGACTCACCTTCCTTGCAATTAAAGAATTCCTTTGATGTTCACATGCACATGTAAGGAAGCATTTGCAGGCTTTTTTTGGGTATTGACATCAGGTTGGATGCAGATGGGGCTAACAGGAGCTCTCAGAAAAGGGGAAATCAAAATCAGACACAGGGCACTGCCCCTCGACCACCAGAGTCCTGTCCTGGGTGCAGAAAACCAGCATCTGGGCTGTGTCCACCACTAGCATTCAGCAAGTCGGTCAGTCGCGTACGTCGGGTGCCTGCAGGGAGAGAAAGGGCTGGCGAGCCCCTGGGTAGCTGGGATCTCAGTATAACAAATAGGTCAAGGACCCCTGTCAGTGCTTGGTGCTCAAAATTAGCCAAAGGCCAAGCTTAGACAAAGCTTTATTGGGGAAAGGGTGATAAAGAAGACAGGGGAGACAGCTGGGGCAGGGTAAGAGTCCAAAGCTGCTCATTGAGGGTTGGGAGGGGCGGGCCAGGTTGAATCTTTTATGCAGCTCCCAGATCCTCAGGGACACACAGGCGAACCCCTGCTGCAGTCACGTTAGTGCTTGGCGCTGCAGGGAGTATTGGGGGCTGCTGTTTTTTCTCCCACTTCAAGAACACCTGAGGAAATGCTGATAGCACGGGTTTCTCAGTATCCTTCCCCTGCCAGTGGCCAGTGGTCAGTGCATTGGGAACTTGTGACCCCACAGAGCCAGGGCAGGGAAGGTCTAGGCTCCTGATCCCAAAGGGACTCCCAGCCATGGGGTCTGGTATCTCATTAGGTCTGGATGATTTCCCACCAGAGCCACAGATTCCCAGAGGTCAGAGGGCCGAGAGCCTGGTGTCCCTGAAACAGTGCCCCACGATGCGTGTGGCTGGGGGCCGGCTAGCCTTCAGCAAACAGGGCCTCCATCCTGCTGGGCGAGCACCTCCAGTGGTGATGGCCAAAGAGCAGGGTTACCTGGTGGCGACACCCAACTTTAGGGGAGCCGGGAAAGGAGGTGACGGACATAGTGGCATCACCGGGGAGGTGGGTGACTTGAGTGGGAGGGGAGCCTGGCAGGCTCCCGCACACAGAAGTCCATGGTTCTAAAGTCGGCGGTTTTGACAAAGATTCTAGTTCAGGTTGAAGTACGGGGACAAAGTGGGTCAGGCTCTCGGGTTCAGGCTCCCATCTGGCTTGTCACCTGGGCGCCGCTGTCCCGGTCCCGGACGTGAAGCTCCAGGAAACTGCTGGCGGAAGAAAGTGCAGATGGTTCGAACCCCCTTCCCGCACCACTGGCTCTACTTCTCTGCTTAAGATCCTCCTTTGAAAGTCTTCTCTGCTCCCCTCAAAACCTCACAAACCCCCAGTTCACCAGGCAGGGTCTGGAGCGATACCCAAGCAATGGCTGAGAAGGCCTGCGGCGTCCAGGAGCCCTGGTGGCACCGGCTCGGATGACCTCTCCCCGCTGCTCCGGGGGGAAAGCCCTGCTGACCAGTCCTCCAGGGTTGGAGCCTCCAGGCCCCCGTGGGAGGGCGCCTGGGGTAGCCTGGCAGGTCTCTGCCACGCTGCTTCCATCACTGGAACTAGGAGCTGGAATTCCAGCACTGCACCGACTTATTTTTGTCGTGTGACCTTGGCCGTGTGAACTCTTAAAAGCCCCAATGTCTTCACCTTTGAATGGGATTCACAATAGACGCCATACTCTCCATCTCTGGATCATCATCATCTAGAACATGGGGATGGGGCTTGTTCGATGGGGTGTGGTCAGTGCCGCACCCCTCCCTCTGGCACCCCTCTCCCCTCCCCCCCAAGAGAAAACACCCCTTCTCAGAGGAAAGATGACAAGGAAAGCTTTACCCCAGCACGTGCCCACGGCCACTGCCCTGGAAGGCCGCTTCTCTGAGAGAAGAGCTGAGACACGACTCAGAGCCCAGGACCACACGCGAGAGAAGCGAGAAGAGCCCGGTGGCCCCGCGCCCTCACCAGAGCTCAGGCGCATGGGACCTGCTCAGGGTGGGAAGAAGCCAGAGGGCAGGCAGCTTGCTCCTGCGAATGAGGCCGGCCCACAGGGAGCAGAGGTTTGCGACATGGGTGCCAGAGGGCCTCGTGAGACCCTGCGCTCCCTGCCCGGCCCCGGGGAG
Organism: Solenodon paradoxus; assembly: GCA_004363575.1. NCBI lineage: Eukaryota > Metazoa > Chordata > Mammalia > Eulipotyphla > Solenodontidae > Solenodon > Solenodon paradoxus. Next base: position 26,457 of record RJWH01008265.1, read on the forward strand.
GAAACACACCTGCACCTCCTCAGGGCAGTGTCCTCCTCTCTGCTCCCCCACCATAAACAAACAGGGGACCCCCGCATCGCAGCTGCACGTCCAGTGTCCGGCGGTGTGTGCTGCCTGTCGGGTCTCCTGGCACCTGCCCTCCTGGGGGACCCTGACTGGCTGAGCTGAGGCCTGGGCCATCCACAGGGAGGCTTCCACAGGGAGGCTGAGCCACGCTTGGTCTGAACGTCAGAAAAGCCCGGGCTCCCGAGCACACGGCCCGAACTGCCCATCGCCACCGTGTCTGGTGTCTGCTTGTTTTGTAGGGTGGACAGTGCCTTCCTGGTGAGGCTGCAAGGCCCTGATAGGGGACCCCAAGAGGAGCCGAGATGTCCTTACGGCCAGGTTGGGGCCCGCGCCGCTTCAGGCACTTCTTGGTCATGTGATGTCCTTCCTCGATGGAGCTCGCCGGCCACCCGGAGCCCAGCAGGGCTTCCCCTGTCCGACAACACAGAAGTGCCCACACCGGGCTTGCTGAAGTAAGTCTGTGTCCTTTCTCATTCGTCCACTCCTTCCTCCACGGGTCTGCGGCCACCTGCCACATGCCAGCCACCACCGTAGGCCCCGCTGACCAGCACACATGCATTGTAATCATTCTGGCCTAGGGAACTGCGGGCCCTGAATCGTTCGGATTGGAATTCGTGTTCCTCCCACACCGTCCTACTGAGCTCAGCCTGCCCGGCCCCCTCCTGGGCCCCGATTTCTGCATCCGTGACTTGGGGAGACTAAAGGGAGACTGAACACACAGCTCCAGGTCAGCAGAAAATTCCCACAGCCGCAGCCCCCCCTCCCCCCGGCTGGAAGCCACATCTGGATGCAAGACCCCAGGCTGCCTGGGAAACAGGAAATCCAGAGAACTTAGGCTCGGGGGGCGGGGGAGCATCCAGTCTCCCAAAGGAACAGAAACTGCATGAGAAATGGGAGCGTCCTGCATCCCACCCCACTCCACTCTCACCCAGTCTTTTTAAACCCCAACCCCTGACAATCGGGGAGACTCAGCCCCTGGAGTCTGCCTCCCGCTCCCTTGGAGGTGGAATAAATCTACCTCTTGCTCACTGGGGTGAATCTTCCACTCCCGCACTCGGCCGGCCCCTGCGTGTTGCTTACAGGTATGATGGCGAGAAGGGACACACAGCAGGACCCTGTCCCTGCGCTTCTCTCCCGACACTCCCATTCACACCTCCTCTGGGAGGAAAACACATTAGTGCTTGAAGACCACGAGGAATTCTCAAATCTCTCGCCATACTCTGGTCCCTAAGCTGCGCCCAGGAGGAGCACGGTGATTACCCTTCATCGTACTTGCAAACCAAGGCTCAGAGAGGCTATGTGCCCAGTCTGAGGTCACACAGTGCGTGGGGGGCACAGCGGACACCATGCTGGCCTGAGCCTGGAAGGAGAGCCCAGCAGGGTCACTGGAGAGCGAGTCTCCCCTCTTCGTGCCCCCGGGACCGCCGCTGGGAAAGCCCACTGCTTCCTGGGCACGGGACGCAGTTGCTATTTTCAGTTCGCTCTCGTGACTCAAGCGACGAGGATCGGGCCTCAGCTCATTCATGGGAGAACTGAGCATTTGTGGTGGCAGACTGGGGAGGGACTGTGGGTGACGGGAGTCAGGGAGGGAGAGGCAGGAGAAGCTTGGGGTGGGGGCAGCAAGAGGGAGAAGGCCCAGTGGGGCTTCTGGAGCAAGGCTGCAGAGGCGAAGGGCCCCATCAGGCCTGCCTGGGAGGCTGTCAGGGGCGGAACCCGGGACATCGCCAGCCCAGGCCCAAGGGTCGCATTTTCTCTTAAACTGCGCACTCTGGCCAAAGACACAGACACGCAGACAGGGCCTGAGGGTCTGGATGGTGGTCCTGGGCGGGAAGGAGGGGGATGGAGATGCATTTCCACTGGCAGCACCATGCACGGTCCCCCACAGAATGTCAAAGGACATCTGAAGACCCAACACGTCTGACACTGGCCCCAGCGCACGGGTGTCACTGCACCAGAGCACAGGCGGCTCCAGGATGGGTCAGCGCCTCTGTGCCATGGGCACTGACAGCACGTGGGTGGCAGGGCAGCACCATCCGATACTCACAGGCCCTCCCCACCGAGCAGAAATGCCCTGATGCAGACTAGCGGTGGCCACACGGCCTGCGAGCTTGCCAGAGCCGTGGACACACTTTAAAGGTTGAGGGTCTCTCCAGCTCCTGGGCCAGACCACGGTCACTCCCCCACCTGCCACACCTCCTCCTGCCCCATCCAACGCCTCCTCGTCCTGCAGATGCCGCTGAAAGGCCACCTCCTCCTAGAGGCCCTCCCTGACTACCTCATCTAAACAGCCATGTGTGCGCTTCTTGAAGTGAGAGGTACGTCCCTTTCAGCGACGTGACAGTACGGTAGCCACTGCCTCGCTCTTCCCCATCCTGGGCTTATTTATTTGTTACTGGCAGGTTGGACCTGGTGCCTTCACCCATTTTACTCGCCTCCCCACCCTGCCTCTGGCGACCTGTATTCTGTTCTTTTTACTGAAGCCCAAGTTTGAATCTCCTAGATTCATTCAGTATTTGTTTTTCTCTGACTTATCTCACTTAGCAGAACATCCTCAGGGCCCACCGTGGTGTGGCTGGTGGCAGGATTTCCTTCTACAGGTGCACAGTATTTCGTCAGAGTGGACGCACTTTCTTTACCCACCGTCCAGCGATGGGCAGTGGGCAGCTTCCGCGTCCCGGCTCTCGTGAGCACTGCCGCTGTCAGTGCGGGGTGCGGACACCCCCGAGTTAGCCTTCTCCAGACGTGGGATGGCGGATTGTAGGGTAGCGCGAGTTTTCATGGTCTCAGGAACTTCCATCCTGCTTTCCAGAATGATGACACTCACAGCCACTTTGAATTCTTGAAACGGCAAAATTGAACTCCCCTGGGACAATGTCCAAGCCAGAGAAGAGCCCGCGGGGGCCTCCTGGTGGCCAGGCAGGGCAGGCAGCGCCCTAAGCAAGCAGCCCAGGCCAGGCAGCTGCTCTAGACGTGGTGACAGTGGGTCCACTGGGAACCGGGGGCCACCAGGCCGGAGCAGGAGCACAAGCAGGTGCCGCCCTTTGTCCTGGAGGCAGGGCCTGTGTCTCAGCCTGATCTTCTGGGGAGAAAAGGGACTCAGGGCAAAGCGCTGGGCAGGTTCCCGACGCATATCACCGACAGACCAGAGTGTTTGTGGCTCAGGACCGTGGTTCCCGGGAGGCTGAAGGTGGCGGGAGGAAAGCGGAAAAGGGTGATGACAAGGGACACGGAACTCTGGTGGTGGGTGTGTGAAGCACAGACTGAGATGCAATGTCAATGTCCTCAAAGGAATATAGCATTGTGAGCAAGAGAAATCACCAGTCTTTCTTAAACGTAAGTTACTCAGAAAAAAAGGTAATGTTTGTGGTCCCTCAAAAACGTAAAAATCAAATTGCCATGTGATCCAGCTGCTCCACCTCGGGCGTGATCCCCAAAGCATGGACAGCAGGGTTTCAAGCCCGTGCGCCCACCCACGTGACACAGCCGTGCCCACAACACTGGACGCAGAAGGGGTGCTCCTGTGGCGGGGGGCGAAGTGGGTCCCTCCACACGGAGGATGAGGACGGGCCCCTGGATGTGGCTGCACGTGGCCAAGCCTCGAGGACATTCTGCTAAGTGACAGGAGCCCATCACAAAGGACCGTCCAGCATGACCCCGCTCCTAGGAGACCCCGGGAGGCGTGGACTTCACGGAGACAGAAGCAAAAGCGGCTCCAGCGGTGGGGAAGGGGCAGAGGTGAGGGCTTTGTGGGACAGCTGCCGTCCTCCCCAGCGGGGAAGAGGAGAACGTTCTAGAGATGGCGATGGGGTGGTCGAAAAACTGTGAATGCGCTTCAGCCGCAGACGCAACATCTGAAAGCGGTGAAGGTGGCACATTTTACCTTAGGGGTATTTCACCACATTTTATTACATGATGGAATTTTTTAAATTGTTTAAGAAAAAATGACTTGAAATACACATAGCTGATGGGGCAATGCACTCCCCTGCTGGACAGAACCGGGCCTGGGGGACTTCCAGGTCAAACAGACGCTCCTGAGCCAGACAAGCTGGGACTGAATCTAAAAGCAGCTACTTCTGCCGGAAAGGCTTGGAAGAAGCGTCCTCCCCAGACAGCAGACCCCAGATCGCCCCCTTGAGAGCAGCAAACCAGGGTTCTGCACGTCCCGGGTAAACGGTTAAGATCTGAGGGGAGCAGAGGATGACTTCACTCTTGCTCCTCTGCCCTAGTGCCGGCCTAGGCAGCCCCCGGGCCCTGACGTGGCTCAGCCTGCCCCTGCCCGCAGGCACCCACCCCCAGGGGCACCCCCCCGGGAGGTGCACCCCCACCCCAGCGAGGCAGGAGCGCCTTCTCAGAGCTCATCGCCCTCCCTGTCTTGCGTCCCCATTCCCACGTGGGCAGCTCGCCCACAGAACGAGGTTCACCCCAAAGAAGGTGGACATAGTTCAAGGAGGGTGGGCTGGGGCTCCTGAGTGAGGGGCGGGAGATACGGAAGGTCTGGAAGGTGGGGCAGAGGGGGTGCCCGTGTTTTCCCAATGCCGGGGCAGTGAGACTGGGGGCCACCCTCTCCAGAAGCCCCAGCGGGCTCTCATGGTTCCTCTGACCCTGCGCTGACCTGCCTGCACCCGACTTCCATGCCCCAACTCTTCCGTTCACCCACTTATCACCTACCAATGTGATGGGGGCGAAGACGTCAACCAGGAGGCCTCGTGCAGGCCCGAGTTACCCAGAGAACTGTAAAGTGAGTAATAAAAATGAATAAGCACCCAGCCTGACGGCTTAGCAGTTAAGTCTGCTCACTTCCCCTGAGGCTCCATCGTCACCTCCTCAGAGATGCTCCCTGCCCTCTTGGCCCTGTGTGCCCCTGTCCAGGTGTGCCCCCTGTCCAGGTGTGCCTCCTGTCCAGGTGCGCCTCCTGTCCAGGTGTGCCCCTGTCCAGGTGTGCCTCCTGTCCAGGTGTGCCTCCTATCCAGGTGTGCCCCTGTCCAGGTGTGCCTCCTGTCCAGGTGTGCCCCTGTCCAGGTGTGCCCGTCCAGGTGTGTCTCTGTCCAGGTGCGCCTCCTGTCCAGGTGTGCCCCTGTCCAGGTGTGCCTCCTGTCCAGGTGTGCCTCCTATCCAGGTGTGCCCCTGTCCAGGTGTGCCTCCTGTCCAGGTGTGCCCCTGTCCAGGTGTGTCTCTGTCCAGGTGTACCCCTGTCCAGGTGTGTCTCTGTCCAGGTGCAGCTTCCCATGTCTGGCCCAGCTGACACTGGTCTGCCTCTTTCCTGACTGTACATCAGTCTCCTGAGGTTGCTCCCTATCCTGTCCACCAGCCTGGAGCAGAATAACTGTCCCACAGTGCTCAGTGGAGGCTGCAACTGGCTCAGTTGGGCCACAGGAGGGCCCATCACACTGACTCACCATCCAGGGAGCAGAGGGGCAACTGGATGGCAGAGGACCCTGCAGGAGACAGAAGCTCCCAGCAGAGGAAGGTCCACATCTTTGTCCTTACAGGGGTGTGGCAGGGCATGGGACTTCAGAGGCCACCTGTGAAGCCCATGCAGGGGGCAATTGAAAATGAAGTTCCTTTCTGGTAGGAGAACACCTGATGGCAGTGTGGTGGCTGTTTAGAGCATGAGGTGTACCAGCCAGCTCTGGGCCAGCCTCTCCGCCCTGAGCTCTGCTCCTCCTGAAGGGGGGAGGGGGGG